>JANVCG010051226.1:0-19806 GCA_025505365.1 Haliclystus inabai
GGGTCAATAATTTTTCAACACCTCTGGTGTTAATTGACGAGTACCGTGCCTTTTTTGCTGTAGTGTAAATGGCCCTTATAATCAACTATTGAATAACACCTAGAAAAACACTCCAGTACGCGGCAGCAGTTTTTCTCGCGATTCTGCTTCTGCTCTCAAAAGGAGGCAGCGTTTCGTGATTTCATGTTTGGTAATTTTTTGAATCAAATCATCTGCCTCTTATTCAAAACAAAGAAACGAAATATTGCACTTTGTTTATACCTTTGAAAATACTCCAAGCAGTCAAACAATACACAAGACAATCACTAATCAAATTAGTGCGTAATATGTTCCCATAGAATTGTTTTATCAAACAACTTCAAAGGAAGAAGGCTTTTATAATAAGTCTTAGTCTACTTTCCCTCGTACCCATAGGTAATAATAGGCTATATGTTTTAAACTATGTCGAGAAATTAACGTACAGTGGGCAGATCTGGTTCATCATAAGCCTCATTCACCAACATAGCATAATCAAGGTAAGATCCTAAACTTCCTATTTCACATCACTAATACTGTAGAGTAATAACACGTGATTTATTAGCTTGTCATACTTTTAAAATATATCAGTAGATAGTAGTGTTGAATCATGGTATCTAGGATTCAACAAGTCTGGCGTAAATGAAACTAATTAACCACTGTTTTTTTATCAAACAGTATTTTATAATAAAGGCGTGATCGTGTAATCAGAGGCTCTCCCTTGATAATGTATGTACATTTTGAGCTATTCTGTTGTATGTTATGATGAACTCGTCTTTTTCTTTGGGCATGGATCAAAGTTACAGTCAATAATCTCAGTACTTGCACCTAGTTTTAATTGTGCACATGATTTTCCATCTCCCAGAGGTGTGGGATTATTACAAGTTCGTTTTCTTGTACTCGTTCCTCCGCCGCAAGATTCAGAACAATCACTCCAACTATTCCATTCTGAATAACCGCCATCCCCTGAAAATAAAACAAAAATTTAATCACAGGTACTAAAGTATTACTGGATTTAAGGCCTTTAAGCTGATAGTGATAAGGGTATGATGCAGAACAATGAAGGATGGTAATTATGATTATGATACAACATGAGCGATCAATTCTGAAGGTTGACGGACTAAAATATAAAATTAATGGAAATGGCGAGACAAACATTCCAGTTATTAAAGTTTCGCGTTTACGAGTGAGACTTGGAAGTGGCGAAAATAGATTCAATTGTTTCATATTTGCCTTGTTTCAGGTCTGAATGCCCTTGTCTTGCAACAAGCTACATAACTTCAACTTTTCATATGTGCTATTTATGCTAAATTTAATCAAACGCAATCCACCCTTGAATTAGCATTTGGTTGTGAGTTACTAAAAAACATTGTATCAATAGGTTATTAGAATAGTCTATTTCCACTATATTGATGTTCCGAATCTCGTGAAAAGGTAAGAGCAACTGTGGAGCAAGCATCTTCAGAAGTTTATATAAATTTTTTCACAAATATAGGCTCAAAACAGTACAAACGCAGGATACTAGTAGTGTAAAATATGGCTTGGTTGGCATCCATTGAATAATTCACATCCTTCAAACATACATGCTAATATATTAATTATTCAAAAGAGAACGATAAGACAATTGCTTATTCAATTCTTTAGGAAACCAAAAACAAAGAGTGGAAAATCAAAGTAGGGTGTAGCCACAGTAGAACGGACTATTAACGGGTTCAACGTGAAGACCCGAGAAATAACTTCACGCACATGCAATCAAAGGTTTTGCTCACTGTCGCAATAAGTCTGGGTAAGAGACTTTGACACAAACATAAATACTTTATTTTCCAGCAGCAAAAACGATGGGTGTATAATGAAACACACGAGATGGGTTCAGATGCAGAAACGATGGTTGTATATAGTGAAACATATACAACCGATATATGATCACGAGATATGTTCAGATTTGACTTCAAATAATTGATAGGTATCTCAACAAGATTCTCAAAGAATTCTTATTTTTTCTTATATTTATTCGTATGAGTTTTGAATCAGGTATAAATACTACAGGAGCGAAAATATTGGCTATCTAAAATCCACCTTACTTGATCTGTCTTCTATGGGTCACAATTTAAGCTACCTAGAGACGATGTCTGATATAATGGGATACGTTCCACCCTATCTGACGGCTAATCCACGACACCGTATTTTTCAATGCAATTGCAAAGCACAATTTAGATACGAATAGAAATCTAGATTATACAATACTAAATCTCAGTCAAATTAATTGAAGATGATTTATTAAAATGATTAGGACATAGTCAAAACGCTGTAAATCATGTAAATTTATGAGAAAAATAAAAAAATGTTTAATACTAACGACTGCATGGCTGTCTGTTGCACCCAACAACTTCTTCTGGGTTGCCATGGTACATACAATCCCTGCCCCCATTCTTTGGGGCTGGGCTATCACATGATCTTCTTCTTTCTTTGAAACCACCCCCACATTCTTTAGAGCATTCTCCCCATTCACCCCAATCACCATAAGCACCATTAACTGGAGAGAAAAAGAGAGCAGGAGTGTAATAATTTGCCTAGATCTAAGAAGAAGCTTTTTATGGTATCAGAAGATATAATAAATTCGCTATTTGGAGCACAAAATTTTCAGCAACACGGTTGTTTTAAAGATAACTGCTTTTAATTGCTCTTTTGATAACAAAGGTTACTGTAGAAGCCAAGTAATTACTTTGATGTACGATAAACACAAATGAAACCAAAACCGGAGCTAAACCCTTGCACAATCAACCTCTGGATCACCAACCTTAAGATTATCTGCATCAATTTGAATTATGAAGATAAATAATTCTATAGCTTGAATATTTCATTCCGTTATTTTGATTATCTGTTGCTATGGTAATGGACATACCTGGACATTCTTCTGTTGCGCAATTCTCAGATTCTTCATGTGCACCGAGATGCTCACAATCACTGCCTCCATTTGATGGACTGGGATTATTACAGGCTCTGCTCCTCTGCCTCCTTCCACTGCCACACGAGGCACTACACCCAGTCCAATCACTCCAGTTAGAATAGGCACCGTTGACTAAGAAAATATGAAACAAAATTCAATAAAAACTTTTTGGACAATAAATTGGTAGCAATTGTTATCCAGAATTCAAAGTTTTACCCTTCAGGTTCTAAGTCTATAATGTGTAGGCAAGAGCCTCTACCCCATGTTCGGCTCCACGATTCAGAGGTATGCCATGGAGTTCGACGTAATGAGCACACAGGCTGACGGCGTTTGACTATATAATGTGTAGATTTGGACATCTTCGAATAGCCTCAGTATTGAATAAGCAAATTGCAATATATGAATCCTCTCTAAAGAAACACTACACATAAAAATGTTTTCAGTTCACTTTGCAAAAGTTAGAGCTCGCGATCTAGAGATACTTGCATTTCGTTAAATTTAGTTGGCGTCAGATTCCGATTCATACAAAATGAATGACTCAATGGTTTTTCATAACAACATCACTCGTGCTTCAAAGAAAAACTCTGTCAACTCTCAGTAGAAGAAAATGATCAACAATTAAATCAAGATGAGGCACTCACAAACTAATAATTGAAGCCAATTAATATTAAAGATTTGTGAGATTAGTTAGCTGAGGATTGACTTTCAAAGTGATACATGTAGTCGGTTCCTTCAATTAAGAATATAACCTGCATTATCACCCTCACCTGGGCATTTCTGAGTATTGCACTCCAGCGTTTCTGTATAAGCTCCTAAGCGATTGCAATCTCTGCCACCGTACTGTGGTGGTGGACTGTTACAGTATCTTGTTCGACTTTGAACACCTCCTTCGCATGATTTTGAACATTCATTAAAGAGAGACCACGGTTCGAAACCACCGTCAACTGCAGCACAACACAAAATGACAATTTAAAGATGAGACAATGACCGATATATACTGCAGAGACCATAACAGTCAATGGTTAAAATTGAAAATCAACAACTAATACTTAATCACGGAGAAACGACTCTCCCATAAGTGATATTTTTCATATTATTCAATCAAACAACTTCTGCAAGTAAATAAACCAAATTCATACGTTAAATTTAAAAACATATCCCACAAGGAACTATAGATACAACTGATTAATACAATAAAAAACCAAATATCACATAATAAAGAAAAGCCAGTACATAAGCCAAACGGTTGGGTACGATCATACCAGGTGACTTTCTACTAGTTGTTCATTTGTTATGTGCTTAGCATTTTAAAAAACGACCAACCATTGGTCATAAGACCATGTTTAACCTACATGCAGGCTAAGGAGTTCCTTAGCATTTTTCTGCACGCAGGTAAGACATGCTTCAAAAGGGCTTTTAAATCCAGAGGCCGGAATAATCAAAGAGGGATAACACGTGTGGGTTTTAATCATATTTACTAACCTGGACATGGTCTTGCATTACAAATATGAGACTCAAAACCTGGTCCTAAAAACGAACAATTCCTCCCACCAACCGTCGGCAACGGGTTGATGCATGATCTTTTTCTATGTTGAATACCTCCACCGCATGTCCGACTGCATTCTGTAAAAGGTGTCCACGAGTCATATCCACCATCTAAACGGAGAAAAGTGAAACTGAAACGAGGTACATGGAGTGATGGCGAAGATCAACACCTGGGTATAGGACATGATAGAGAGACTGCCTTGAACATCTTTCTAAGTGAAGATAAACAAAGTCGTGTTTGATGAAAAGGAAATGTGATTTAAAATGAACACAGCAGTCGAGGAGAGAGGTTTATGAGTAATCGCGCTGTTGGAATAATATCTTCTTGAGAAAAATGCAAAAACGTCCAGTTTTATCAACTGTTTTGCTTTGAACTGAAACGAGGTACATGGAGTGATGGCGAAGATCAACACCTGGGTATAGGACACGATAGAGAGACTGCCTTGAACATCTTTCTAAGTGAAGATAAACAAAGTCGTGTTTGATGAAAAGGAAATGTGATTTAAAATGAACACAGCAGTCGAGGAGAGAGGTTTATGAGTAATCGCGCTGTTGGAATAATATCTTCTTGAGAAAAATGCAAAAAACGTCCAGTTTTATCAACTGTTTTGCTTTGAACTGAAACAAAAGAAGATTAAAGACACAAAAATCACTTTCGTTTTCTGTATGTTGAAAGTGTTACTAATACAGTAGAGAAGTACAAATTCAGAAGTAAACAATATTGAATATTTACATGTAAGAGAGAACATACCCATATACAAAGTATTACAAAGCCAACAGTACTGTAATGTGTTTCAAGATTTTAATATTGAAATACCAAAAGCTATAACATTCAAGGCAAAAAGGCAGTAAAGTTCTAAAAGATTCAGCCATGATTAGAATTAGAAGGATTCATAAACGGGAAAATGCTGAAAATACTGCATGCGAAGAGTTTCAAGAAAAAAGTTTACATATATATGTTAAAGTCAAGAATAAAATAAATTTATATCATGATAAATATAGTAATAATTGAGAAAAAAAATATATCTTACCTCTGAATGGTAATCCTATTTCATAAATCTCATCAGCAATTAGAAATATAAAAGTCGTTAAAATAACCAAGTTACACAAGACGGCAGCAGGACGATTGAGTCGAAAATGCATAGCTTTAAAAATTATAACCAGAAAAAAAATAATTATAAATACTAAACCAATGTCACAGAATTATTAGTAACGTTGATTTTTGGAAATAATGAACGTCATCGTTATCAAATATTCATTACACCACAACAAAATCATGAACAGCGGGATTTTTTCATGTGAAACTTTAACGATTTCTGCTTGATAGACTTTCCATTGTTACATAGACACTTGAAACAATAGGAAAGTCGGAGCAAAAAAACAATCGATACAACCAAACCACACAATAGAATCACAAGATAACAATACAAGACAATAGATGTTTGAAAGCCAAACTGTCCAAATACTTTTGTTATTCTAATAAAAGTTGTGAGGAAACACTGTCACGTAGAGTTAACAGAGTTTTACTCAAAAGTAAACGTGTTGAATGTCGACTATTGAAATGGGATGATAAACTCAGAATTGTCTTCACAAACTATAATCTACACACAAATACCGACCGATTGATTCAACATAGGTACCATACTTGTAGCCAGCGGGCTAACTCAGAGAGATTTTAGGAAGTAGCGGTAATAAACTGCTAGTAGTTTTAAAAAACGTTTCGACATATATAGTGCGATTCATTTTTGTGTACAGTTTGGTATTTGTGTAGACTTGAACAACGTTTCGATATAATTGTCCCAAGTTGTTCAAAACTACAAGCACTTTATTTTTGAAAACCTCTCATCAGAATCTGCATGCAAGCTATAGCATTGCCGAGAGTTTAGCAGATACACTTTTTAAAGCAATGAATCCAAGACCAAATGTAACCTTCACTTGTGAGTTTATTACCATAGATATGATGCACAAGTTGTCAAAGAAGGCTTCGTTACGCCATCTCATTTTTCGATGTACCCAGTACACATGCTTTATAGATGCTAAGCGTGATTAAATTCCGATTGCCTTAATTGGCTCATTGTGAAACGATTTTCCCTATTCAAAACGACATTCATTGTTACGTGCACGTAGTGTCAACGACTGGTATAGTTATGAAAACAATTAAAGTGTGGAGCCAACCAGAGGAAGATACAGCCCCAATGACAGGGTAATCTTAAATTGTGAGCAACTCGACCCTTTGGCTGGTGATGCAGCTTATCACTTGGATGAACATTGCCAAATTGAATGTGGGGGTCATTTTATAATTGGAGCAGAGGCAGGGAAAATGCAGTGGACGGGAGTCATCTATTATAAAGGGTTACAATGTATTTGTCAAGTTTGTATGCACATTTTCTAAACAAGAAATCGTAGGGAGACAGTAGTGAAGAGGTAAGGCGCCATTAGCTACTCGAGAGGGGTTTGCAACTTAGAGTTTCTCCTTAATTTTCGCGAGTTTATTACACATGAATAAGAAATAGAAACATAACCTTTTTGTAACATAAAACAATAAAAAACGACCAATTAATTAATATTTTTGAGCCATGTTTTACCTTACGATTTCATGAACACTCGATCAACGATTCAGATTGCAGAAAGACTTCGTGATATTTTCAAATATAAGGTCAATATGTGTGGCTTTGTCCTTATAGTAACAAAGTAATTATTAATTTCGGTTATCATACGCCAAAAGTTGTGTTAATTGCAATACGCTTACAAAAACCATGAAACGGATTCTCAGACAATCACTCCTGCACATCAAAACTTGAACTGAAGGCCGCCAGGACTCCAGCACGGGTTTTCTCAGGCGATTGTTTCAAAAATCGTAACGTATAGCATGTCTTGAAATTGGACGGGATATAAATTCAGTTTTTTGTTCACAGTTACGAGACAAGAGCAACGGATTCAAAGTACACGTTCACTTTTTTAAAGGTTTTCAATTTTAAATAATTATTTCGATAACTAAAATCTAACCGTCTTCTTTCAATTACTATATACAAGTACGAAGAATCCCTGATATAAAGTCTGTATGATCTAGCAAAACTGGGTGGTTATACAAAGCCTACAAATTGATTAGGGGCATTAAGTGCATAATATGGTTGGTAAGCTACTTCATAGTGTCTTGACTACTCTTCGAGAGCAACTGTCTTATCAACGTGGGAAGCCTCTATTTCTATTTGAAATCAGTTCCAAGAACATTTCATAAATAAATTACGTTATTGCAGGACGCATTCTTGTTTCTTTGTCGTGAATGAATTCTTTTGACGTAAAACGTTCTCGACATGTTCTTCATCGTGCGCACTACAAGATACATAAAATAAGGCGATTTAGTGTTCACTTGCATTGGTCAGTGGTGGTATAATTAAAAACTTGATCATCGAAACCAGCTACGTAATATTAGCTCTAATAGTTAGAAATGATATAGTAAATAATACCATAAATGATGGTACAGTTATTAGTGCATACAACTTTAGAGATTTACATGCAACCTTGAATAAAATGTTCAGGTCTACAATAGAATGGGGATTTCCTTACCTTCTTTGTACTTGAGTGTCTTCGATGTGAACGAGTTGATTTCTTTGATTCACAAGCTTAACTAATTGTTCAATCAACATATTCTCACGTTGACTCTGTTTTGCAGTTTTATCTGCAGGAGGGAAACAGAATGAGATATATTAAAACTGAATTAGTAATCAAGACATGTAACATCATTTTACAATCGACATTCACCCGTAGCGAGACGATTGAGACACGTGGCCTATGCAAGTACAGATTCATCAACCATTGGTCTACGTATAGGTTCAAGGTGAATGAGACTTACTGGTGACTGACATCAAATGACGAAGTTCTCTGTTAATGACGTCACATTTTTGTTCTAAATCGTCACCATGCATTCTATCGTGACAGAATGAAGACAAAAATATCAACTGACAAGATGTATTACAAAACACAATAATCTTCGTTAATTTTCCCAATCATAATGTTAAGACTAAGTCTGAAGGTCAAGTAACGTGGATCCCTCTTGCATGCCTTGTCCATCATTGAGCCCATTATTAGGGCCTAGTTTTTTAGTGGATAGACTCATGCAAACGACTATCATACAGCCAAGAACGGCGTAACTTGGTAAGTCTAGCCCTATAACATGAGAGCCTCGCTCATTGAAAATATTGAATGCTATGCACACGGTTCAAGCAGGCCAATCAGAGAGGACTTGTTCGACCTAGCCATCCTTATGGAGGTTGAATTTACAGATTAGAGGACATGTTGTGTATAATAAATCAGGTAATAGCATTCTCACGAAAAAATACACTCACAATCATGAAAAGGTAGTACTCAGATGGATCCAATTACTTTGAAAGTTCACTTACAGAAGAGCAAGTTCCTGTTGTTTTCGTATGAGGGCATTTTTTTTGTTCACCAAATGAAACCATTCTTGAAGTAGGTCTTGTTCTTCTGCACTATCACCTACATGAAATTAAAAAAAGGTAGTCAAACATTTTCGTAGAATTTCAAACTCTTGACTAAAGTACATGATGACTCATTGTTTCAGCAGGCTTGAAATTATGCACGTTAAATATTTCGCTAAAATGGAAATTTATTTTAAAAATACACAACTTTCCAAGGCAGTTGAGCTGAAAACAAACATTTTGGAAAAGAAAACACACTCACCACGTTTCATAGAATTCCTCAACTCTCCTTCAAGTTTCGATGCGACAAAATCTAGAGCCTTCGTTTCTTGCTCAAGAGCCGATAGTTCTGCATTGAAATATTCACCAGCAGTTTGAAAACCCTACAACAAAATAGTAAACAGTTAACGCGAGCGTATTGGCTCATCTCAGTTGGGGATGTTTGACGGGGCAGGGGATGAGAAGGGGTTGGATAATCAATTGTGCTTGAAGGTACGTACAGCCACACCAAATGCCTACTTTTTTAATTACGATGACTTTGAATTTAATGCAATTTCAGATGGTGACCATTTATCAATATATTCGTAATAAAACTTGACAAACACGCTATTTTGACTAACAACATTTGCAACAATCAAGTAGTCATTTTTTCATTGAAAAAAAACCAAAACAGCCAACGGTAAATCTGGTACAATTATTTGTGTTTGATTAAATGATATTTGGCCATACAAAAGCCCTACAAA
Organism: Haliclystus inabai; assembly: GCA_025505365.1. NCBI lineage: Eukaryota > Metazoa > Cnidaria > Staurozoa > Stauromedusae > Haliclystidae > Haliclystus > Haliclystus inabai. The sequence continues at coordinate 9,690 of JANVCG010051226.1, forward strand.
TTAAATAATGAATCCGCCATTAAAATCACAAGTCAGGTAATACCTCTCCAGCATCCAGATTAACGACTTCTTCATTCTCACTGTCAGCATTGACATCGTCATCATCATCATTTGAACTGACCTGAAAATCAGATAATAAATTTGATTCCAGTCCGGCTAACATACATTATGGTTTGAAATTGGAAATCAGTAAGGGTTCGAAAGGTTATTTAACAGTATGGTGTACATTTTATAGCAAAATCCGAAACTTGCGAGCACTATTGATGCTGCACACTTACTGATTCTTGTCTTTCGTTCACGCTTTCGTCTTTACTGATTGACACGGACGACAACTCTTTCGCTACTTCTGAAGCTAAAAAATCCATTATTAAATACATTACAATGACAGAAACAGAGCAAAATTGCAACTATTTGAGAATTTGACATCATACTGATGAAAACCAATAAAGTGTTCAAAATCCAATAACGCATTCTCATTCGTACATAAGTATGTAGCAAAATCGACACTTCTTTGGAAGATTCTGATACCCTTTTGATATAAAAGTTTCAACTTTTTCCTAATTTGACAAGACTTGGAGAATGTCTAACCCATCAACTATGAAATCAAAGCAAAATTTGAAGTCGAAAACAAACGACTAGGTTCTTCATAAGAGGCGTCATTCTCTTGTACTAAGCACAACCAGCCGTTCAGATTAACAAACTTTTCTCAATCAGTCTTGTCTTAAGATTCTCTCACCGATATTCCGCTTGCCATCATCTTTGCAAACAAAACTTTTCTCATCTAATTCTCTAGAAGCAGCATAAACTTGAGCCTCTGCTGCATGTGAACGATTTCGTGCTGCATTTGCGGAAGGTGAGGGTGAGGCTGGCTTTGTTGTACAATGTGGTTCTTCATGAGATGTCTTTTCGTCTGAAGCATCTTCAGTTACAGTGGATGGTTTGATTTCATCTAGTAATGGAAATAGAAAAATTAAGAAACGGTAAAGCATACATTTACTGCTGTGGTCAACCATAGCATTTCTGAACCGCCTGCTTTTCCCTTTCCCATGGCACTGACCTCAAGATGGAGTTTTTCAATCAATAAGAAACAGTGTCGAACCTTCAATATAGATTTCTATCCCCTAACCCAGCCTTCTCACTATAATTCTTTCTCTTTTCACAAAAACGCATTGAATGGAAACCCTTTCACATCATACCTGGTTTGACAACCTTTTTGAGATAATCTGTTGGCGTTAATTTTTTGAGTTCTTTTTTCACCACAACAAATGGATTAATATGAAGATCTGGTGAAATGGATCGTTTGCGATCGGATTCGTTAGATGGATGTGAGCCAGCATCAACGATGTCATCCTTCTCTTTAGGTTCATTTGATTTCACAAGAGAGAGTTTTCTATGTTCAATTTCAGTCGCTTGTTTCGTTTTAAAATTAGTCAAGAGTTGACTCGCTTGTTTGCGTAACATCTTCTTTCTTTCTTCTTCCTATCAGTGAGTTGATAATATCAAACATAGACTTTTAGTACTAAGGCAAATGTATACGCTTTTCCTCATTGTTTCCCTGAGGTCTTCAAACATGCAAATGTACTTTACTTTCAATTCAAGATTCCCAACGCATTGTAGTGGACGAACATGAAACTATGCACACAAATAATACAGTAGTTTGTGTATTGTAATTCACAATTGTGATATACGTAGTCACAAAAAAAAAACAAGGAGAAGTGGACAGGCGACTTGGTTAAAAAAATATGACTTGACGCAAATCTAATTTCTTTGATAATTCCTACAAGACTATTTCAGAATTACTGAAACCTGGTTCCTCGATTTCATCGGTTAAACAGACTGTGATCAGTAAGTATCAAAATAATTTGTTGTTGTTATACTTTGTACATTATTTCCTTTCTACACTGCTTGAAGTTATCAGAGGGTGACTATCAGAAGAGATTTGGAATTGGATCAGAATCTACATCCGTTCTAATTTAAAACAGGATTGGATCTAAAACACGATCCAAATTTGCATCTTTGTTGTATTGAAACAACGAAAATTAGGATAATAGACATTGTTACATAACCGTGAACATTATAATTTGAAATTCTGGATAACAAAGAATGTGTCCAATAGACGCTGCTTACTTATGTAACACTTGTGAATCCTGTATTGTTCATATCTTAGATCTGAGATCCCCTTTCAAGTCCTTCTTAATAATCATTATTCCGTTTGATTGGTTCTGCATATTTAAAACTAAGGCTTAATTATAATCAATAATTACTAATTTATTAATCTTTATTATAACATCTCCAGTGTTCATCCATCCATCCACTTACCTTGCTGAGTGTTTCTTTCCGTTCGTTTTCTTTCCTTTGGCGGTCTTCTTTGAATCGTTGAGCAGTTTCTTCTCGTGCTATGGCAGAATTACTCTCAAGGGATACCTACGTAAACAATAAAATTTTGGCGGGCATAGAATGAGTTGCAAATTACGATAATATATATTATTAAAAAAACTCTCTAAATTAGATGGAATAAGAGCCCCTTTGTGATAGAAGATTAAATAAATTAGCACAATTTTTATTTGATACTGAGTTTCTGTAACTGGAGAAAGTTTTTCTTTAAGTTGAGGGGAGGGCAGAGGCTCATAGCCTTCCACTAGAAGATTCCTAACAGAGCGCTTTAATGGGGGTGGGGGAGGGTTACAAATCATGGCAATTCATGTTAAGACGTTTCAATTCATGTTTCACCTTTTGTTTTGCTTTGGCATTGGCAATTAGGGATCTTGCTCTCTGCTTTAATTCTGCTTGTCTTGCCTAAAGAACGAATAGAGCCACCAGAATGGAGCCATAACAACATTTATTTCAACCCTTATTGATTTGGATACAGTATATTTAATTATTCATAACATGTTGAGTTACTGCACACTCCATTTCACGAGCGTAATATTGAGGGCACTATTTTGAATTATCTTTGCTGCTTGGCACTTTTGCATAGCTCAATACTTTGGTGGTTCAAACACTTTGGTAGGGCATAGTTGTCATGTGCAATTTGTCGATTTTTATTTACTGAAACGACTCAGTTTAACCCAATTGTAAGGGCAAACTCATTCCCTTGTTCACTGACTAGACCTCATAACTGCTCATATCCAGAAACAGTACTTGTTTGTTTGCTTTATTAAAATAATTATGCAAGAATGACCATCCTTATTCCATAGCAAAATTCTTTAAATAAGTCAAACAAGTATTCTAAGTACGTCCTTAATCTTTGACACAAATCATATTTTGAAATTCAATTTTTTAATAATATTATTATATTATTATCTCAAATATTATTAACTCAAAAAGTTAATGAACATTGAAATAATGACATATGATGATAGTCATGTAAGTTGACACACTATGGTAATCAAATAGGGTGTACCTTCTCTTGGCTCATTTTCAGATTACCCGATGAAATTGGACTTTTCTTGTCTTGGCTGATAATAGGAAGCACTCGTCGCGGTGGGGTCACATTTTGATCTGAAGGTATTTCATCAGATTTTGGATCGTCAGTTGTGTTTGATTTTGGCTCAGTTTTGTGTGCTGATTTCTTTTCTTTCGATAAATCGTCTCCAACGGCTTTACTATTTGTTACATTGTGATCTTCGTTATCCTCATCATCATCATCTTCGAATGGGTTGGTTGATGACGGTTGAGAAGACTAATACAAAGTAGAGCGACCACAAAATTAATTCAAGAGTTGTCTTTACCAAATGATTTACGCTATGGCTAGGTAATAAATTTATACATAAACATAATTTTACTTTCCAGAATCCCAAGTTTGAACAAAAAACTTTTTAAATTTTTAAATTTTGACACTGAATAAATTTTCAGTAACCCTTTCTACTTACTTTATATTCAATTGGAGTATTATATTTTTGAGCCTTTGGAATAGGGAGTACTCTTATATTTCTTTATTTTATTCAACAATAGAACAAAAATCTATCAAGCAGTACAAAAGGGTAATATTTCTACGGAATTTACCTCAACCTTTTAGAAAAACTAGTGTCCACCTTTTTCCAGACTCTGTGACTAACATCTTATTACCAGAAGGATTAACAAAATTGAAAAACAGTTTTATTTGATAAACAGAAACAAAACACAATCACTTACATGTTTGGGTTTTAATGGTTCTACATTTGATGCGCTCTTTGCAGCTTTTGTGTTAACTTTAGCACGAGTGTCACTAGTTTTAGCAATCATTGTATTCAAAATTTCATCCTCATCAAACTCGTTACTTTTTTGAGGCAATAACCTAGAGATTTTCGGGGCATCATCAATGAGACTACCATCGACGTTCTCTTTAGCAGGTGACATTGGTTTTTCTTTTACTTTATGATCCTCTTTGGATATTTTAAAATTCTTATGCATATACTCTGAATCTTCTTTTGTTAGAAACGAGTACTTAGATACCAATGCAGATATACTTGTTGCAGAATCATCTTCTGTGTCGTCAGATGGTCTTGTTTCAGATTTCTTTTTTGATTCCGTCAATTGTGTTCTTATTTGATGTAAATATGTCATAACTGTCAGTTTATCAGGAACTGGGGCCAAAACCATGTCATTTGGATCGAGAATTTTTGGGATGCCAAGATATTCGAAACCATCAAATGCCTGCATTTGATAAATTACATAATTACAAAGCAGATTATTTAATCAAGTGATTGGGGGATACATCGTAAGTGTAGACATGCATAAAGCTTATGATTTTGTCTCAAAAAACTTGGCTGTGAATGCTGCAGTAAAAATATAGCAATTAAGTTGTTAAACTGTTAGATGCAGAAATCCTATTTGCATTCATTTATTATTCTGGTGTATCAAATGTACTTAACATAAATAAATATCTGAAGCAATTCATTTTTCTACTTTCATGCCTGTAGTCACAAATTCTCATTCTTCTTATTTTGTAGACCGGTATGGTGTCCAAATTTAAAATTCTATTTACCAAACAATTCAAAGGATATTTTTACATTCTAGTATAGTTTTCAAATATAGATACTAAGTCAAACATCACCAAGACAATGTAACATCTAAACGGAACTTCATTGATTTCTGGCAAAGAAGGTAGATTGCTCCATGTTTACAGAAATCAGGGTCCGACAATATAGTTTCCCCACCAGAAAATAAGCTTCAGCAAAAAAAATTCAGAATTATCCCGTGGAATGAATGCTAAAAATGTTTCTTGCTTATTTTAGATCAGTACATTGCATTATATTTTTGTGCCTTCCAAATTGAGAATACCTATATTTTTATTTTATTTAGCAATAGAACGAAAGTTACCAAACCATAAAAACAAGTATTGCTTTCTTCAGAGTTTGCCTCAGTCTGCCAGCAACCTAGTTGCAAGGTGCAGGGATTTGCCTAACTCTGACAGAATTAATGGTTCGGATAAGGGATCACTTAAATAATTACATAATCAATTTACATTACATCATGCAGAGTATATTAAAATACATTTTGCTGTAGCTGTGGATGCATTTCAAATGCTGAGTAAATAAAAACTGACCAGCTGATTATTGGCTTTGATGTCCAGAGGTGAAAGTGAAGAGAAATCTCTAAAATAGTAAAGTTAAAATAAAACAAGAGTTGACACAATAACATAAAAAAGTAAGAACAAACGTTAATCCCCTGCTTCATGTGACAATTTAGCTCAATTAATGACAGGCGTTGGCAGAATGTTTTGCAGAGAAATGTAAAAGTTTCAAATAAATGCCTTAAAAGGAATATTTCGAAAAAAATCATCAATATTTTTAGTTAAAAAGGTGTTCTGATGACATGTCCATGACTGACTTGTAAATTAGACTTGTTCACTCGAGCGAGTGACGAGATATGAATTTTTGAAGTCTCAACTTGTTGCTTTTCCTAAATAGTAAGCCTTCTTGTCATTTTCGGACCAGTCCTGACAAAATTGAAATTGAAAGAGCGCTAAAGTGGCACATTTAACATTTAATATCTCAGCTTATACGCGTAAAAATCGAAAAATTATTTATGCCAAACTTTATTATTTAGCCTGAGCTACCAGAATCTGAAATAAAAATTTTTGGCGTCAGGTTCACTTTAAGATCTGTATAACACAATGCTGAATTGCAAAGCACTATTATGTTGTGAGCCTGATTTCTTCTAAGTCTAATTCCTTCAAATATTTGGTTTTGATGCAAACTTAACTAGGAAAGAAAATAATTCCTCTAATCATATCTAGGCTACCAAATCACAGTTACGTATGCTGAATACAAGGATTCATCATTGCGTATTTCACTCACATAAGTTCAGGATGATGATAATGAAGAATAGCACAGAATGCTAAACCACTCCGCCAAGATGTTGTCATGTTTGTTACTTTGACACCCTGATAAGTGGACGTAATATTCTGGCACCAAACTACAATCAAAATTATTTGCACATTATCAAAGTGCTGATGCAAATAGACAATTACTAGATGGAATACATTTACGCAATAATGTATACAAACCTATAAGATCTTTGTCTGCACATCTCGAATTGATGTTCTGAGATGGAAAAGGAAATAAAACCGTAAACATTTTACAATACAACAAAACTATCAGAAACCCATTGTTGTTTTGCTGAGTACTATGATGAATACTAATCTTTAATCCCACAGAGAAGTGAGTCCTATGCTATGTGAAATGACGGTCTGCAATCCCTTTTCTTAAATAAAGTAAAGTCCAACTACAGTGAAATATGTGTATAAAGGTCACCTATAGAGCAGCAACTTGTCTATAATTATTTATAATAGCTGTTAATTTATCTTGAATTTAACCTGTATAGAAAGGTCACGTAATTGTGTAAAAATAGTAAGCATGGAAGATCTACCAAAGGAGGTCTGTTTACAGTGTACACAATTATAAGATATGCTGCTGTATACAGTTTTAAACTCTGCATACTTACATTGGATGACGACATTTCACCCACTGAATCTGAAGAGACTGATGAGCTGATAAAAAGAAGTTTGTATAATATTTTTTTGAAATGTTATCAAATTAATTATTTGGAGAAGCAGCCTAGATAAAGGACAGTGGACAATGAAAAATTAGGGGGTCAATACCATCCCTATAGTTTTGTTCCCTTTTAGCATCTACCTGTTTTTAGGGTTTTGTTTGTACTCAGAGTTTGCTGATATAACTTGAAAAATCCCATAAAATTATAATTGGTATAGTAATAGCAAAGTTTAACCATTTAATCATTTTATAAATTTCTATAGCATTAATTTCTAAAGAAATACTGAAAAAGTGTCAGGACAATTTTTTATTTAAAAGAAAGCTTATTGCACTATATTTTAGAAACGTGTATACATTAATTACAAAATGAATGACACAATCAAACTTGAGAGGGGGTATACAGCAAAAAGCATAAGACAATCATCGGAAAGCTTCCACGTGATGAGGTGGCAAATTGCCTTTGCCTCCTTAAATATTTGTTATTGCAGCCCTTTGTTGTTCAAAGCATTGCTCCCCCCACCTTTTAAAATACCTCCCTTACCATGACTTGATATATTCAAGAATTTGGACATCATTCGGTATCTTTTACTCACCTTTCATGAGGTGCAAAATCTCGGCTAATTGCACTGTCAGCAGACAATGTTGATGAATCTAAAATATTAAAAGGTACTCTCAAAAAAATACTGTTGCAACACTAATATACATATAAATGAAAAATAAGCAAGAATAATGATCATGAAAGCTTTGATTAAAGGAAAGGCTGCAAATATTATACATACAAGAAGGATTGACTTTTAATTAGGGTGATTTCCATAGGATTTTCCCGTTTTTTAGCGGAATTACTCTTCTCTATTCATACGTTTTTGATCCCATTCAATTGCTATAGTGTTCCATTGCTACCATGGCAATCAAATATCTGCAAAATTGATCGTTTATGGCAACAGCAAAGTACAACTCTTCCAAAAATGGAGGTTTTCAAAACCAGAATCATAGACTGAGCTTTCGAATACACTGTCTCATCTAAAAATATTGTTGTAACAACCCTGGCCGGGTATATATAGATTTATTTTTGCACTTTATCGTTCATTAAATCAAAACCTATATTTACAGAGAGCTCATGCATGTATGTAATAATCGAAATCCTAGGAATATACTTACTGAGAGAGCCTTTGTTAGTTGCACTTGAGAAAGATTGGTCGGTGAAACTATTGTTACAATCATCTGTGTCAAAGTCACTATTCAAATCGATTTCATTGAGACTCATCATACTGGCATAGCTTATCATGTCTTCATCTCTAAAAGTGAAAACCAAATCAATTAAAACATTCATTTTTTAGAAAATAAAAAGTAAAATACAAAAAAGCATATTTGTGGACTCATTATGTGGATAAACAGGTTCTGATAAACAGGAAAAACTTGACAGTTGATGTATAAGATAGTATAATAGTGAGTTATAAGTAATAAGGTAGGTTATGACAAATGTAGAATACGTACGTTGCTCTTCCTTCTCTCAACAGTACACATGAGAGAGCAATTTCAAGATGACCCTTCAACACTTTATTATGAGTTGGTTTCAAATTAATTTTCATCTCTTGGGAGCTTGGATCGATACAAAAGTATTTTGCCATGTTGATGCTTGCCTGAGCAATAGGTTTTCTCCGACCATTTGTTGCTTCCTATCATAGAACAGCAATCAAGAGTTACAATTTAGTTATGACAGAACTAGAGCCACGCTAAAGGCAATACTGAGTGCCAAAGCATAATAAGTGAAAATCAAATCAAGCCTCTCTACTGTGCAATCCTTTCTTGGTTCATACTACAAGCGGGTTGATTGTATTAATTACTCTACCTATAAAATCATAGCTGATGATCTAAGTGGTGCATATCAAACCTTTTTGAGAGTAGTACAATGTTTCATTATTAACTTACACCTGTGCGGTATTTTCAAACCTTTTTTAGATCAAGAACTTACATCTATGATTATAAACGTCCATGCTTTATCTTCGAATTTGCTGTCAATCTTGTCCTCCTAGAATGAAGAAAAAACAGCATCATTGGGTATTCCATAAATACTGAAACAGTTTACAAAAATCTACTCTACAGGTTTAGAATACACAATTATCTAAGCTTTATTGACAGTACCAAGTTTCTCCCAGCTAGCTGCTTAGTTAAAGCAAACCAATTTACAAAAGTCAGTTTCAGAAGATGGGACCTAATATATTAGAAAAAAGTTTTTTGAACGTATCATCACTACGTAACGTATTTACTTTTTATGGATCCCTCCAGAGTGATCCCTGAGTCCGTTATTACAGAAGTACAGTAGTCAATTTTCAAATGGATACTTCACACTAATTACCGTGATAAAAAAGTTGAATGACTAGATAATATTAGATTTGAACAAAAACAATAGCTTGTTAAAGATGTATTACTATGTTGTTTTAGCGCTATTAGTATGTTGTTTTAGCCCATACGCAAATTTATATAAAAATTAGAAATAGAAAAAGTACATTCTGGGTCAGCAAATGATTTTTATGTAAAGAAATACATGTGTTATTATTTGTTAAGCTGAAACTGATGTTTTCAATTAATATTACTGCCTTGAATAAATTTAAGCCAGAGAGCCTAATGCACCTATAGATAATAAAAACACTGCACACTGTATGGTACTTATCTTACCCTATAAAGTGTTACAGTGATTTCAATATCTTCTGGGTCAGTCCATACAATCACACCGCGGAAAGGATTAGCTATTCCAGGTTGATAATTGTGGAACTTGGTGTATTTCTTCCTGCTTCTTCTTGTCCATAAGACACTGAGTTTGTTTGGCTTCCTGTTAATAGTACAAAAACAGGGTGATGTAAGTGATAACGAAATTCCATAATTTTTACTTGAGATCTTGATTTACTTATCTCATTGGCCTAGCGCCACTGTATACGGGCTAAGCAAGATCTTAGCTATTTCAATCAATTCTTCACCCTTTGACCATAGGTTTGACATATGTGACCCTCCGTGTCAGAATCAACAATCGTGACAAATTTTCAAAATTTATTTTATTACACATTCTAGTGTAGAATTTGATATGCTATTCAAATCTCTAAACGATTTTTCAATCCGACAAGTATAACTTGATTTATCAACAA
>JANVCG010051337.1:0-19806 GCA_025505365.1 Haliclystus inabai
ATGTGATTTTTAAATTATTTTGTTAGTTTGTTTTGATTTTTGCGCTTTGCTGTCGTGAGATAGCGTCACGACCATTAACCAATCAAATCGCAAGATCGAATCATAGCTCATTCTTGTTGTGTTCTAATATGAAATGTATCTTAATTCTAAACAAACCCAATCAGCTTGTATCCAATTTTAGGCATTAATCTCATTCAGGCTTGATACTTGAATTGCCATAATTCATTTTTTTTTCTATTCAGTCATGCCATTGAGTCATTCAAGAAACTTGAAGGCAAATGCGAGACAATCAAATGCAGAGTTGAAGAATTGCAAAGTTCCAAAGGCTTTTTATCTCGAGAAACAAGCACATTGCTTAAAAAACGATGGGAAAGATCTAGTGCATTGGAAAATTACAAACAAAAACATAGTTTACTTGAAGAAAACGAAGAAACATCAACAGTAAGTTGGCTGTTATGATTTGGTTTCATATTTATTTCAAACTTATACGCAGTATATAAGTATGGCGTTGCGTTTATGGCATTGTGCATTATCAATACGGTTATCACAAAATAGATACATTTATATTAAAAAAAAGCTGAATCAAAAGCAAAAGATAATTACGCCACTCTGAGTTTGACACTGTAAGGTGATCATCAGGCGTTTGATCATGCAGCATTAGAAAGCACGTAATGATCGCCTTGCAATGTGAAACTCAGTCACTATGAGGTATCATTCAAATTGTGTGACCATTCTTGATATGAAGCTGTCAAAACTTGGAAGCAAAGCTTGTGAAAGAGATCAGGTTTATGATCAACAAAAGATGTTGCTGCTCTGTTCAAGTCATTTCTTCTGATGTCAGATTTGGACCATCTTGACGAACGACTTTTCCCGCTTCTGCTTTCCTGCCTGATTGTTTTCAATTGGTGTAGCTTCTCCAATCATTTTATGTAATTCACGTAACAGTCAGAGTGCGCGTCTTATAATGGTACGCTCACAATCGATTGATGTCAAGGTGCAAGGCTTTGCAGATAGCTTATAATAGCTTTATGGTTGATAGCTATACAATTCAATGAAGGGGTAGCACTGCATGCAGGCTTCAAGCAATGCGGTTCAATCCTAGATGATTCCATTCCCAATGTATGAACTACATTGACTGGTTGTAAGATCAAAATAAAGCCAAGCTGACCTTGATTGAATCTGAACCATTTAAGATCTTTAGTTTACATTAGGAGTTTGTTTTATTCACTTTCTACACATTATTTTGACTGTTTTGTCGCCAGGTGATTGAAAGTCAAATAATAAGACTGTCAAAGGATTTACATGAGGTCAAAGAATCATTTGATGAGGTTAACAATCGTAAAAGAGAAGTTGATGATGAACTGAAAAGAAATACAAGCACTTTGAATCATCTAACACAACTTATTGACAAGTTAGTAGAATTACAAGTCTAATTTGAAAACAACATCAAAATATTATTTCTAATTTATGCCATCAATCTGTCATCGATAAAAAGTATGAAAATGATTTTAGCACTCTTTTCAAATTATAGTTCTCTGCACCCTATTGAAACAATTTATACCTTCCTTTGAAAACCTTGAATAGTTTTGTATTGTTTTGAATCCCTAAAACTGTTGCTCTTGATTTAGAAACTCATTATAGCTATTTAGAGAAGTCTCAAATTTACTCAACTTAAAAATGTTACAATTGTGCACAGAGCTTTCAAATGAAGAAAAATTGATAAATCAAGTTGCGTTAAAATATACTGTTAATATCAACTGCTTGGTTGATAGAACCTTAATTTTCGTCATTATCATCACCATAATTGTTAGTATCCAGAATTGGAAATAGAAAGAGATTTCTACTTGATTTGCTTTCAAACTATACATTCTAGCCTGAATGTGATTATGCTCAAGTTGAAAGAAACAAAAGCAATTCTAAAGAATCAATCCTTGATGATTGGCAACAGCTTTGCTGTTTCTGCTTACTTGACATTTGGTGGTTTACGTAAAGATTTTGCAAGGTAAGACATACATTTGACTCTTTTCACCAAAGCAATCCTGGTATGATATCATTAAATGGTAAACACCACTCTATATAATAGGCAGGAGAGAGTTCCTTGGGAAGACTGATTTTCTCAATTTTGGTCTGCTCATAAATATTGAAAAACACTAGAAATTTCACATGATGAATGTAAAGGTCCTCCTTGTTGTGTACCATAGCTGTATAAGACCCTTGTAAAACTCAGCTGGTTGACTTCCAAACCTCTTACTACCAAAAGGCAAGCAAAACACTCTATTGCCATGTTGCCATGGTCAATACTTTCACGAACTTTTACGAACAGTTCATGAACAGTTTTGAAGTTTCTGATTCCATTCATAAATCATGAACAATGTGATGGATAATTCATGAACCCATGTATACAAAATTTCATGAGCCTTTCGTGACCATCCTATCAAGTTTCATGAACAGTTCAAGAGATCATGAATATTTTTTCACCAGGGTAATCTTTAGGGTATTTTATCTAAATCCGCAAGGTCTTGGGTTCAATCCCTGGTCGGAGCACTACTGGTTGCCGTCAGGAAAGAAATTTGCCCATAAAACACAGTGCCACCGTTGTTATATATGTGAACCCACTGCCGTGAAAACAGGCTTGATGCTTATAAGTGGTAAAATGACCAGTCCTTCTTTAAATGCTTACACTCACACAACGATGCTTTATTATTCATGTTGTGCATATTCTGTTCTAATATACTATTGTTATTTCCATTGCAGTGATAAACTCATAAAGCTAATCCAACAGTCCTGTGATAATGTTGGGTTTGATTACAACATTGAAGCTATTACAGATGGCAATGTCTTCGCAGAATTCTTAAACAATGAGGTAACTGTTAGAAATCTCAACAAAATGTCAAACACCTAGGCTTCAAATGAAAACCAATAACAACATAAATCAAAAAATCATAACACAAGAACAGTGACACATAACAGCTACTGATAAATTATACAAAATGTTTCACATTCTTAAGCTTTCTTATAGCTAAGTTGGGTCACGTGCTAACAGGTTTCACTGTCTACGTTTTTGAGGCTTTCCATTTGGTCTGCCAAAGTGCAGAGCAATTTGGTTATGATTTATAGTGGTTGTACCTATGCTCATTATCTGAAGAAATTCATATACAATACATTGGCATTTAGTTTTACATAATCTTTGTTTCTCTTTGAATTCAGAATTGCGATTTGAAATACCAACTATTAGACATTCCATCAGACAATAGATGTTTACAATACTTATCAACCATGTCATATATGAATCTTGCTCATGTTATTTCTGACCCGTTTCGCTTGGCAATATTATTGATAAAACGTGCTTTTCCAGATGTTAAGACGATATCGTTTGAGGTGAGGGTTTTTAAATTTGTGTAATGTTCAAGTTGTTAATTCTCTTACAATACTGTGGAATCAATTAATGTTGATTGCCTATCACAGTTTTTGCAAAAGTATTAGAGAATGATCTTAGTACTGAAAATTCTCAGGATCCAATGATGTCAAATATAACTGTTGAAATTTTCAAATTTTCATATGCAAATAATGTCCCGCCATCAGTGTGACACTTTTTCTTAACTTAATACTGTATTACTATCTTGATAGAAAAAAACTTCGATCAAATTAGAGTCAATGTCAGCATTTCTAACTGTTGTTATAGGAGCTCATCGATCAAGATTTCAATTTACAAGAATGTGATACTTTGATGATAACCGACATCACTCCTTCAGTCCTGGTCTGTAACACATCAATTATGGATTTTATTTATGACCATTTTGAAGCCTTTGGCAAGGTAATGAATGCAGTACTTAAATTCAATGCAAATCGCACTGTAGAAGTAATACATTGTAATCATGATGATAGACATTTGAATGATATGTCTCGCTTTTTCAACTTTTCATTACGCCACCACTATAGCTTTTTAACCTGGGCATGGTTAGGGATACAAATCGAATTCAGACCATCTGGTAAATATATCTTTGATCAAACTAATCGATGATGCACTAAGCATAATATTAGAATTGTTTTATTAAATTCAATATCCTCTTAAATGATATTGTATGGTGAGTTTTGATGCTGAATGAATGGTTTGAGTTTTAAATCTGATTTTATGTCAATTTCTTATTACTGCAGATTGATGACAAATCTATGCCAGTCAAACGGTATGTTAAAACAGAATTTACTTTTATCAAGATGCATCATAGTAGCTCATTTTGTTTGGGCTTGAAGCTCATTGATATGTTTTGAAAGGATTAACTCTCACTCAGCTGATAGAACATCACTGTTTGGACTCAAACTATGTCTAACCAATGTTAGCTTAGGTGTGGTTTTATTAGAAGTTCCATAGTGATTGAAACCTTTAAATAAAAGTTGCACTGTGTCATTGCAACCACCTCCTATAATGGTCATTCATTATAAACGCTGAAATTTCTATTGGATTTAACCAGTGAATAGAATTCACTATCTACAGTGGTTGACATGCCTCAGTCTTGTTCCTGGCTGGTAGACACACATGTTACTGTAGACTGAATGATCCAGTAGGTTGTTTTCGATGAGCTTTAATGATGGCCTTGCATTTACTATGCTGGAAGTATCAGAGAAAATATTATGCCTAGAATTGCATTGTTCAAATCCTGCAAAATTCTAATTTACTACTTATTCATTCACCATCTTTGTAAGAAATTGTAATATAAGAAGGTTCTATCTTGATTCTCAGTATCGAGTATCTCTCATGTCAGTATATCAAAAAGGCACAGAGTCACTCTGTCAAATTCAAACATTCTTTTATAGGTTATTCTTGGTTACAACACAGCCCATATCTTCTATACCAGTCAAGCTGCAGCGTTTTGTTAATGTGGTTGATGTGTCATTGTCATGGAATGCATTGACTGACATATTCAATTTACATCTATTGTCAAGAGAAAAGCTGAGATTAAAAGAAAATAGAAGAGAACTTTTACAGGTACAGTATTTGTTTTCCTCGAATCTCGTAAGACTTGAATTTGTGGTGTTATTGCTTATTCTAATTACAACAATTTCCAGCTAGACTATCATAGCCTCATTCAAATTGCTAATCAGTTTTCAATGGGATGCAATGAGATTTTGGTATGTAAAACAGATATAAGTTCACTCTACGAGAAGGACTGTCTCGGAGCTTAGATTAAAGTTCTGCCGTAGAATCACCCTGAGAAAAACTGTGTTCAATGTGCTATGATCTGAACTTTTCACTTACCCCACTGAAGTCATACACTACCAGCAATCTGTAAAACCAAGATCAGACACAACGGCAATTACCTCCGCCTCCCCTCCCCCTCAAAAAATAAAAGGCAAAGAAGTGAAGCTTCATAGATAACCTCTTTCTGTTTTAACAAAACCTGAATTCCCACAAAGTTTGCTTGTCATCATCACTTTGGAAAATTCTTTTCTTCATAGGGAAAACTAGATGAAATTTGTGCTATTCAAGAAATTGAGTTTGATATTGCCTCAAATCTGGCTTGCATGTCAAATCTAGACGATATTGGCTATATCAAATCAATTCTCTTAATGCTCAGGAGATGGAAAGACCATAACCAATCGTAAGTCTGATGTAAAACAGTTTGGATGTTGTTTTCCAATCTGAGTTTACCTCTGATCGAGATACATCATTCAATTCCTGTATGCAAAATCGTAATATTCTGATACAGTAAAACCTGCATATAACAGCCAGCTATGAGAGGCAGATGAATTGACCAGTTTATGCTGATGACCTTTATATACATGGTTTATTCAAAGCTCAAAGGCTTGTGAAGTTCTTTTTACCCAATTGTGTTGATTTTGCTGAATTGTTTAAAAGAGTTCAAAATGGCCAGCAGCCTTGTTGCACAATCGTTTGGAATTTTGGGCCAGATTTCAAACTCGATTCGAACGTTGAATCCTCTGTTTCTCCCACTGTTGACAATGCCACTTCTGGAATAGAACGTCATCGCGTTAGCCATGTTCGCAACAAAAACAATACAAAGGCTACTGTTCATTTTAGGCTGTTTAAGATCAAATCAAGATTGAATTAGCTCAATTTCAGACTGGATCGTAATGATTCGAGAAAAAATATAAACCATGGAAGGATCAAATGATGGTTGTATTCAGAAGAAAAAATTAAATGATTTTAGTGCACCTGTCCTGCGTATTTCAGACGATGATCACAGTTTTTCAAATGCAAGGATTGTTTTTGTCATTTCAGTTTTTTTGTGTTTTTCTCTGTGTTGTTGCTACAAAATATAATGTAATTTTATGGTTTTGTGATTTACAAATTGACTTCAATTTTTCTGAATATTTCATAAAACATGATTATGATTGTGCTTTGTTAGGATTACCAGCAACCTTGGCACATTGGAGTCCTTTTAACGTCTGATATTTCTGGGGGTTTTCCATAAGCACGTGCAGTGAAACCTGTGTATAAAGGCCAACTTATATAGCTGACACCTCTCTGTAATGGTCACTTGATGCTATTACAAATTTTGATTTCTATTGAATTCAACCTGTGCACAAAGGTCACTTATCTGTAGTAGTCAAAATTCTCTCACTTCATAGATGGCCATTATACACTGGTTCCACTATACACAAATAAATTGCACATGAAACTTTATTTTAGATATTGCATTTATTAGTTTACCTAGTGTTCTCCCCACTTTTAGCTAAACATAATTCTCGTGCATGTAACAGTAGGGTATTTTAGTTATTTGAATATAACAAACACTAACTTTTCAATATTCAATAAGCGAAATGCACTTGTGATTCACAATTAATTGTTTTGACTTGACAGGTTTAGCGAAATTCAATCTTCACTCAAACATCTTGGCCAATCCATCTCTTCTTATCGACCAATTGCTAAACGTGCTGCTATTATATTTGATTCTTCATGTCGCATGACCAAGATCAACAAACAATACACTACCTGCATTGGAATGTTTCTTTCTCATTTCAATTTTCCCATCAAATTTCCTGATCGGTATGTCACATTCGATACTTAAGGAGTGAAATGCTTGATTAAAGGTACTTTGCTGTGGTGCATTATTGCTTAAAATTGATGTCAAAATTCAATTTGCACCGTTAGCAGAAGTGTCAGTTACAAATTTAGTAAACACGCAGATGACCTACATGACTTTGCCTTAGGCTAGAAAAATAATTTAACGAATAAACTGTAGAAAAAAATTTAATCGGCCTTGTACCATTATACTCTAATAATTAAAATACAGAAAGCAACGAAAAGTATCTATAAGTTGGCTAGACTGGAATCCTTAAAATGTGTAATGTCATGTGTATTTTTTTTGGTATTGCAAGTACTGTTAATGTTAATACATGCTTCACCTGCTTAAAAAATTGATGAACATGTTGAAACGTCTTAATGCTTTGTGATACATGAATATGATAATTCTTTCTGTTCAAGAATCAGATATGAATCCTCCAAGACTGATTCTATATTTTGAATTTCAAAACCTAGCCAATTGAAAGGTCAATATACAAACCTATCTATTATGAACATCTCAGTTACTTTTAATGACATATAAATTTTTACATTTGGCAAAAATTTATGTAAGAATATCATTGTCAGTTTGAATCAGCTCAATGTAATGTTTAGTAGCCCAACAGTCATTGTGAAAGTCCCAAAGCTGTATTACAATTTCATAGTCCCATAGCTATTGAATGGTATGTGTTTCTTGATTTGATATTGTAATTGATGTTGTGTTTCCTTTATGTTTATGTTGCTGTAGTGAGCCTCTTGGTTCAGTTGTGGAAAGAACTCAGCGTTATTTGTTCAATGCATGTGCCTTTGGATACAGTGATGAAGATCGTCATGTATTTTCTATGATGTATGCCATAGAAGTAAGTCGTAAAATATAGGCTGGTAGATATTATGTTATTAAATTATCAATTCTTTTCATAAAAGTTGCAACAATTTTTTACTGTAAATCTACTACTCAATTAAGCGCTTATTAATCGTTTTCTTTCTCACTTCTTCATTATATATATGATTATATTATATCACTTTCATCATTTTTATTACATGAAAAGTCACATTCTTATTTGCTGGGAAATAAATATGCTCAACAATACATTGGAATCAACATTATTAATTTATTCTTGATTCCAAATTCCCGCAAATCAATATTTTCTGGTCTTCAAATCATATGTCAATCTCACTTCATCCTCCATAATAAAAATAGTCAAGTAATAATAATAATAATAATAATAATTATAGTAATACTTGCTATTCATATCTTGTATTTTATAGATGGAAAGACTGCAAGGGCATGCTCACACGGGAGAAGTTGAATTTATCATTGATCCTCATTTTGGAAAACTCATCAAGCAAAACGTTGAACCTAAACAGCCCTTAATAATCAATAGAAAACCTCTTGATTGGATGACTGCAGAACAGTATCAACAATTATTGGTAAAGACTACTTTGTTTGCTGCATTAATTAGATTACTTTCAAAATATCGAGAAACACTGTCTCTTCTAACTTTTTTAAAATCTTTTGTGTAAAACCAAACCACTCTGAATATGCAAGACCTTGTGATTTATTCTCAACTACAGTGAAATCTATGTATTGTAGCTAGCAGTGAGAGGCAGATGAATTGACCACCACATGCAGGTGACCTTTATATACAACGTTGATTCAATAGAAAATACCAGTTCAGACCTTGCAAGAGTGACCTTCAGTGAGAGGTTGCTACTTCATAAAGATGCCTTTTATAATAGGTGTACCTATACCAACTTTCACAGTCTCTATGACACTATTTATGGCAGAAATATCATATCTGCAAATTTGCATTATTGAAAATATTCAGTGTAAATAGTGCAAGTATGCCATTTTTGCATTATAGATGCTTGCAGAAAACTTTAACTGGTTTACTGATGTTTTCGAACGGCTCTTAAAAGAAGGACGTGAGATGCAATGGAGGATGATCACTGAACATGAGACACCTGAACGAGTTGAATTGCCTGATTCTTTAGATACAAAGTATGTTGACACATGAATTTTCTACTTCAGAACTTACTTAACAGAATTACTCAAAAACGTTGCCTATGGTGCACAGCAAAATCTGTGTATAAACATCACGCAACTTTCTAGGTGTTCGGCATCCTTGACTCTTAAAGTTGGTCATTATCTACAAGTTTCATTGTTCTGATAAAGTATTAGAGAGGGTAGCACAGCTTTCTATGTCATAATTGCTTTCTGAAAGAAGTTGATACTTTTTGAAGAAGATGTAGACGCTTCTTTGTGGATAACCTTATCAATATCTCAGTTCTCCTGTTGTTATGACGTACCTAGTATGTTAGCATACAGAACATTTGACAGGCATTTGAAACTCTGGAAGACAGATATCAGTTTGGTGTTCACAATTGTTTCAATTCAAGAAAAATTTGAAGAGTTTCGTTTCAATGTTAATGCTCTAAAGCACTCCTTTTGTTTAATAAGTATAGTTTTGTTCGTTCTAGCAATATGGGAATTAAGCCGTACCCTCCCTATTGTTTTCAATTTTATCCTTATACAGTCATCAGAAAATATATATTGTAGACTAATTGGCACTTACACAAAATAAATAAATATTCTTTCAATAGATTAATCCTTTGATCAACCCCTAGCTTAAATCAATATGTTTTTCTGTTGTTACAGATGTTCACCAATACAGCGCTTGATGATACTTAGAGCGTTACGAAATGATCGCCTTATCTTTGCATGTGACACTTTTGTACAAATGGTACTTGGAAAACGGTAATTTTATATAACTCCTTCATGCAACTGTAAATGGAAATAGTTTAATTACATGCACACCTAAATGAAAGTTGTGAGGCCTACTGTACACACACCTCATCAAATAGCTATTTTCCATAGTTTAGAAACAATAACACATGGTCTGAACCATGAAATCAGGTAGTACGTGTATAGTGCTAGTGTTTACTTCAATAATTTTCTTAGATGGAGAGGGGCTGGAAGATTTAATATGTACAGTATATATCATATCTTCACATAAGATATTATGTACTGAATAATATCTTATGTAAAGGAATATTGTACTTAATTGTTCTGGATATGTGTATTCTTTTCTATTTTAAGTAAATTAATATTACGCTGAGTCAATCTCTTTCTGTTTACAGTTATGTATCTCAATCTCCTATTGATGTAGCCTCTATTCATCAGCTTAGCAGCAGCAGAATGCCAATTATACTGACCTATGAAAATGATCCATCAATCGCATTATTGTTGGTGAAACAACTTGCATCAGAAATGAAGGTAATGTTTTAGGATGCTGACCTCTTATCGAAGTTGCCTTGAGATGGATGGCTTGAATTCAATCAAGGAAAATAATGTAAAACAATCTGTCTCCTAATTCCACATCCGAGTGTTCTCTTTCAATATACTCACTTGATGTTCCTTTTCACCACCATCTTCTTCTTAGTATATAGCAGTCATGATTTATTGTAACACTAGACACTGAATACCACAATACAGTTAACACCTGTGAATAAAGGTCACCCTATAAAGCAATCAATTATCTATAATGGTCACTTTATGTTGTTACAAATAATGATTTCAATTGAATATAACCTGTGTATAGTGCTCACCTCTTTGTAGTGGTCATTATACCTCAGATATCCCATTATTGGCGGCTGGTATAGACATGTTCAACTGTAACTGTCTCAGGGATCTAAATGACTTGATCAATTGATAGATCTCAAGTTTAATAAATAAATATTGCAAAACATTCTTTTTGGGTGTTTCTCTCACAACTGCTTTTCATCCACTGGCCATTCTAAACAACTGCATCACCTCTGAATGCATTGAAAAGATCATAAAAATAGGTAATTTATTGAGGATTTGTAAGCCTTTTTTACGGATTCTATTTGTACTTATTGATACGTACAGGTAACACTGACAATTATCCACTTGTATCCAAAGTCACATTCATTTGAAAAGATTAGTGACTTAATAGTTGACACAATGAACAAGGTAGCTGTATAAATAAATATTTTCATTATTTTAATTGTTCAACCTTTGAATCCGATTGTTTGCCATTGAAACAAGGTTTTTTTAACTGTAAATGTTTTGATGAGTAACTGATTGTGGACCCATCTAATCATTGTAGTATCTAGAAAAATTCCGAATTGCTCATTCCAATTTTATTGACAAAGAAGTGTACAGGAGTTATTATTTTGGAATGCAAAAAAAGTTTTCTTGCAATAGGTTATAGTGCATTAAGGTTGCAATTATACATTGAAAATGAAACGAAACTGAGTATCTGATAAGATGACACATTCTAATACTGAGTGTCCCGTAAGGTTAGCCTTTATTCAGATGGCAAAGGCAAAAATAATAATATTTGAGATTTTAAAATGCAAAAACCTTTGCTTTGGAAGATTGGATAGAAGACGAATCTACCACATATAATGAGATTTAAGTGATTCATTTGATAAACAAATTCCTATTAGTAGTTTGGAAACATTTGGAATGCAATTATATAAATCCCAGAAGGTGAAATGCTTTAGTTAACCCAGCTTGAAAAGTATGCTCTGATACATTTGTGAATGTTCTATCCAAGAACATTTGAATAACCTTGTATTATTGTTATGTTTCAAGGGACGTTGGCTGTTGTTAATTGGTGTTCATCATTGCGTATCTCCTGTTATTAAAATACCAACTATAGTACAGAATATCAAAAGCATGAACATCAATGCCAGAATATGGATGGTTGAAAATATGAAACATGTGTTACCATGCCAACTGCTTCAGTCAAGTGTTAAGCTATGTGTTGAATCATCTCATCAGGTAATAAATTAACAATGTCTGGTTTGCTTCATTGATAATTCATACTCAGATAACACTTAATAATGAATAATACTTCTCCGTGTAGTGCTTTGTTTTTGTGAGATTACCGCACAAATTTAAACAGATGTTTGCCTTCACTGGAAGGGGATCCATATAAAAATTTTATTCGTTTAATGCTTCACAGAGTTCCAGTCCAGTTAATTGTACACTTGTTGATTTGCACATAAATGTACAACAAAACCTGTTTACAGAGATCATTCTATACTACAGCCACCTGTATATAATAGACTGTCATTTTTGCAATAAAATGGTGATTTGAATGAATCGTGTTCTAAACTTTTGCTTTTTTAGCCATCACGTGTATCAATCTGCCAAAGCTTAAACTGCATAACAAAGCACGTATCCTCTGCTTCTTCTTCTTCTAATTCAACTGTTACAAGATCACTACTGTTCAACCTTGCTGTTTTGCATTCATCCATGAGGTTAAGAAAACGATTTGGTGATGTTGGTCTTTCGCAGCCTGAATCTTTTGGCGTTTCTGCCAATGACCTCAAGGTATGATTCAATACATTATCAACTCCAAAGTACAATAGAACCTGAGTACAAAGGTCATCATATAGAGACCTCACCTGTCTATGATGGTCATCCATTTCAATTGTTGATTTACATACAGAATTTGAAACAAGTTGAGCTATTTACATCTCAGATATTTCAAAAAGTCTTCAGCAACTAATTTAGATTTAAAAATATGTACATATTTTAGGAACGGATCTTAAATGCTTTTACTTGTTCAGGATTTTGCTGATTCCATTGGATTTATCTTCAATGATGCCAGAGCCACAAGTGGTAAACATTCATCAGATGGCAGTGTCATACCTTGGAATAAACTACGATACATGTTAGCAACTGTAAGTTTACATTTGAAAGTACATTTTTATTATTATCATTTATTATTATGATTATCATTTATTATTAATATTGTTATTTTCATTATTACTGGTATTAGTATCAGTTTATTAGTTTATTAGATTTTTTTAACAAACACAATGTAACCTGTGTATAAAGACCGTCCCTTAGAGCAACCATCTGCCTGAGATTTTATCAAATTTACTTTTTGATTCAAATTGAACTCCAATCATATAGTTTGGTATAACTGAGGATTATACTTTTACGTATTTGAAATTATCATTCGTATTTTATAATGGTATGTGTTTTCATCAGCATTACTATGGACGTCAAATCAAGAACAAACAAGATCGAAAGGTCATGTCATACCTAATTGAATTTTGGCTGTCTACAAATAGCTTTAATAAAGACTTCACTGCTTTTAAAGGTAACATCACATTAGAATTCATTTGATTTGATCATATTTTAACCTAGTCTCTCTCTTGTGTTAATTGATCATCACAGTAAAGGTGTTTTCGTATAGTAAATCTTATAAGGCCTCGTTGAACTGAAAGGAATTATTTGCACTCCCAAAGACATGCATATATATGACAGAAAGACATAAAGGCCTGGCAAAACCTGCAAAATTAATATGCTTGAATATCAAAATTGACCCCAATTGTTCAATAAATGTATCACAGCACGTTAAATACAATGGTTAGTAAATGACAGTGCAGAGAATGGTATTCCTAATGGTTTAAGAGTAAGGATTTTCTTAGTATTTTCGAGGCACCGTAACTGAACAAAGAAGATTTTCAATCTGTGCTTACATGGTAGCACATTATTGATATTTCCAAAATCTTTTTCATGTCAATTTAGATATCACTAATTGTATGTAATTGATGTGGACTACATACATTTCGGTATGTTGATAGATAAATTTTACAATTAAGCCTCTGAAAGAAAGACTGTACCAGAGAAAGAACTACTTTTTAGTTCAACTTAACAGTTTTCACACTTTTTTATGAAATAGTGTTACCACATGCAGTTGCAGTTCTGGGGGTTTTTATCTATGACCAGGTCTTCTAATTATTTACTGTGTGTATTCCTTCTACATCGAAAGAGTATTTGTTGCCAAAGGAGAGAGGTGTACTTTATACACAATCTAGATTTGATAAAAATAAACATTTGTAAAACATTGTGAAGTGGCAATTATAAACAGGTATAGATCAAGGTTTCATCATAATCGTATGTTTCTTTTCTTTGTATTCTGAGAATATATCGAACTTCTCTATTTTGTATGTATATCTTGAAATATCACAACGATTAATAGACGAACCATACTCAATTCTTGTTTGTTATTTATTAGGGCGTTTTCGAACACCAGCACATCTTCATCAAGCGAATTTTGATCTTCATAATTTATTGAAATACATGGATCAATTTTATGGCTATCGCGCTTTGGATTTTCCTGAATTTTGTGGTATGGTGACATCTTGCGAGGTAAGCTATTTGGAAATGAATTAGCTGTGTTATTTATTTTCCTTACACAGAGACATCCATTTACGGATTGCAAAGTACTGCTCAAAATTTGCAACCACCAGTGACTATTTGAGAAAATATCTCATTATTTATTATTGAAAGGCTCTTCTCCTCATTTTACCTTTCAGAAATTGTTTAGCATTCTAATGTAAAATACAATCGATCAGATATATTAGGATCTCTTTAAACCAATCTATATCGAAGGATTCTACGATCAACGGGTTTACCTTGATAACGCAACGTTTTGGCTATCATTTCTTTCAGGATTGATTAACATCAAGTTCAGAACATTATCAAGTCTTTAAATAATCTTGAATAATGAGGAATTTTCCTTATTCAACCAGAAACACCTAGAAGTTTTCAAACCGTTGATTACTCAAACATTTGAATATTTATGATTTTTCATTTTACGGGAAAATATTTGGCGTGATGGCTTGTTCATTGGTTCAAATTATATTTAAGTATCCCCTAACCCGTGGGCCTCACATTATATGCAGTCAATATTTCGTTTTAAGATTTCTAATGCCTATACATTTGTTTTATTTCACATCATCTTTATCATCACCATTCATTCAGAACATGGCTAATGTTTTGAACTTGTTTTCAAATCTTCTGTTTTAGACAAATTTAGCAGACGACCAATACACATTGAGTGCTATTGGTTTTCTGATGTTAAATCATGGTGAATACAATTTAGAAGTAGATGGTTTATCATACAGCCAACCAATCACTTTAGTTGCTGGAGAGAATTCTGCCCAAGGTGCAGGTGCAAAAGCAATATCCAAAAGATCGTTCATAAAAAGTTCATGCCTTAACCGACAGCTACGTTCATCAACTCTAAAAGATATTTGTGGAAATATCAAGAGAAAATTACCAAAATTATTGAGCCAGGTAAGGATTTTTGTAAAATTATTAGCATGTTTACATTTCATGATGATAATGACGTAGTTTTATGTAAATTTGATAAGCTACACTTTAGTCGATAACTCAATGTACTTGTTGAACAGGAACGCAACAGATTGTTATCAGATATTCAGATATGGCCAACAAAAAACGTTATATCAAATTGAAACAGACTATAGTTCTGATAGAGGTGTATTGCTTTTCAAAAAGCCCTTTCCACTTCAGAACAACTATGCTCAATGTTATATTCTTTCAACAATATCAATCCAACGCTCATTTACTATTTCTTCACTTGTATTTCTCAGGAGTTTGTCCATGGAAGAATTCTTCAATTCGGTGGTGCAACTGCCTTCAATCTTTTTCTACTTTCCGAGATTGACTGTTTCAGTAGTCTATTGAGAGCAATAAGAGCAACTGTTGAGGTATAAATGTACTGATCTCAACTCGTTTACGCCTTCTTACAGATTGATGAAATCAATTTTAATGTTCTCTGTACTCTAACCTATACGAAGAGTGCGATTCGAATTCGTATTTCCAGTGTTTCCGGATGAAGATTTGAATCAAGATAGTCCATCATAAACGTTTTTTTACTAGTCATCTTTTGAGAATTTGGTTATTTCTGCTAAATTACCAAGTCATTTTGTGGCTTATCATTCACATTATTGTTAAAAATAGATAGTCGTTTTATGGAGGTGATCGCTATGACAGGTTTTTGTAAATTTCATTTCGTGAATTTGGTTCATTTTGTCTTAGGGGATTCTTGAAAGCTTCAATGATGACACCAATCAAAACAGATTTCCATCTTTAATTGAAGATGCGTCTTATTTGGTCAATAACCATGTTCCGTTGAATTGGTTGGTTTTCACTAATCAAATACAAGGTACCAAAGATGTTTTAACATGGTTCACCTCCCACTTATCAAGAATCACGTTCATAGAATCAATTTTAATCAAGGTGAGTTTGAGGCCGTGCCCATCTACAAACACGTTTTTAAAACTTCAGTTGTCAAAATATAGCTGTACGTGAATTAATATATCTAGCCACGCCAAATACAGAATGCGTAAGCCTCGTGCCGTGATTTTGACAATATCGTCAGTATTTTGTTTTTATCATGATACAGTGAGCTGGACTTCGTTATTATAATTTTTCTAACTTTAGTACATAATACTTTGTTTTTTCATCATTTTTTATGTTTTAAAGGGAAGAGAAAATGTGATCTCGTTTTGGCTTGGTGCTTTCTACAGCCCATCGAGATTCTTTTCTGTTGTACATGAGGTAATTCTATCACAATTATGTCTCTGCAATTGAATATTTCTAACTTTGAGAGTCTTAATGAGAACTGAATGGACAACTTAATGTTGAAAAGAGTGATGTCTGAGCACAAACTTCTACTGCATTCCATTTTCCGTTAATAGAAGCATATTATTACTTTAGTTTCTAACATTGCTGCAATTAACAATTATTCATTATATTTATATACTGTTATTATTATTATTATTTTTATTTGTTCAATCAACCTCTGATAAAAATGCTGTCCAAGCCATCGGTGATTCCCTAGATATGTTGATTCCAAAAACCTTGCTTTATATTAATATCCACTCTTCATACCGAGTCTTCGTGAATACGAGTCTTGAGTGATGGGGTTTTAGATCGTGGTAACAAAATGTCTTATTATTTCTTGTTTTGTTGCAGGAAAATGTTGCCATCTATGAACAGCATTCACAGTTTGTTGAGAAGCTAACTTTGATTGGGGAAGTACTGGGAAAAGATAAAGATCATGTAAGCTATTTCAATCGAATCTGCCTTACTAATAATTGAAGCATAACGATTTAAATATGTGGATTAAGCGTTCCAAGCTTATGTCGAAATAGGGTACAGTGAAATCATTATTAGTCTCACATTTGCATCGGGTGTTGTTTGTAGTACTTTGCCAATTTATACAATTGCAGCAATCTAGAGTAACCATTATGGCAATTTCAAATCAATCCCATTATGTCGAAAGCTCTTGTTTTACATGATCAACTGAGTATAGAATTAAATAGTGACCCTTTTTCCTGGGCATTAAACAGCCACACCCATAAAAATGTTCGGAAACTAGGTTACCAATAACAGGCCGGAAAGACTCCTAAGAAAAGCAAGGAAATTTTTGAATAATGCGCAAAGGAAACATATTTATTTTGGTCATTTGATTCTTGAACGTATTTAGGGTTTCATTTCTGTTCAACAGCATTATCTTTCATATATACAGAGGAAGTTACATACTGCTTTCTACATTCTTTTGCGTTCTGGTTTGTGCCTAGATGTGTGTGTGTGTGTTTGTGTGTTTTCATGCGTTAGCCATACTTTTGCGATTGCTTTCTTTCTGGTAAATTCAAATTTCCTTAGTCAGACCCTATATCGAGTACCTTGTAGTAGTATATGATTTATGATATACATCATTTCGAATTAACTCCTTGACACAAAAAAGGAAATCTGAACTTCCCGAAATTTATTTTTAACCAATGCATGTTAGACCCTGGATTTTTCCTCTCAATTGCTCAAAGAAGGCTCTTTTATGAGAGAGACATTGCTGGTATATAGATGTCCACATTAGACAGTAAATCATAAGACCCTCTCTCCTTTTCCCGCTAACGCTGTTGCTAGATTTAAAATGATTTAAAGGTATAGCAGAGCAATACGGTATTACTGAACAACACTAAGGATAAACAATGTATCTGTTTTATCAGATTAAAGAGCCACCAGATGAAGGGTGTTTCATCCATGGTTTAATATTATGGTCAGGTTGTATTGACAAAACTACCCTCGCCTTACTTCCTTCACCCGTATCAAAATCAGCACCATTCCAATTATCTACAATTCACATCAAGTTGATAGCAAATATGCGAAAAAGTCAATCTAAAAAATCTGAAAAGTCATGTGATTATTTT
Organism: Haliclystus inabai; assembly: GCA_025505365.1. NCBI lineage: Eukaryota > Metazoa > Cnidaria > Staurozoa > Stauromedusae > Haliclystidae > Haliclystus > Haliclystus inabai. Next base: position 18,089 of record JANVCG010051337.1, read on the forward strand.
TACTGTCCTTGTTATCCATCACCTTCACAGAAAGACAATGTCTTGTTTTATATCCGATTGCCATATAAGGATATAACGTATAACAAACTTATGGCAAGGTGTATCACGTGTTCATTAAATGATTCGTGATCAACGATTCAACTATATCTGTATCAATAATCAGTATTATTTTTTTTATTCAATATTTTGTACGTAATGTGAAGTAGAAATATACTTAGCTTTATATATCTCTATATACTTTTTGTAGTATGGCAAAGTTGTCTGTTTTATCAATTATTATACCATAGATTTGCATTTTTTTAATAAATCCTTTCTTCGTGAATACTTTGGCTTGTTTCAATGCTTTGAAATATCTTGGTTGAATGAAGTGTAGCCATATCCCACCATTCAGATGATGCATTTATCTACTAGCCATGTAGACTGTAAGATTAACCTTGGTCAGAAATTTTCAGGGTCTACGCGCAGGTAATTTATCGACTGGCTCGAGATAAAAGTTAATTTTGTTCATTTTACTTATTGATTTCTTTCGAGGCTAAAACCGATAAGAGGCTATTATCCTAGTAATCATCCTTTTACTAATACCAAGAAAACAAATTGTGTGCATGATACACAAACTATTGCGGTAATATTTAATACCATGAGAGAGTCCATCGGAACAGTCAAGGCAGCTGTAAAACACAAGAAGTTGTCCCAACTCCACTTTATCTACTATTTTTCTACACCTTACAAGGATTTTCTTAGTTTTCAGCTTAGCATGCGTGTGTTGGGGGTTTTAATGCGTGTGCAAACGAAACTCAAGGCTCTATCCCCGTAAGAAAAATTCAGGAGAGAACATTTCGAGGCTGACATACTACATTCGTACATTCCTTGCCATGCTCAAATGGCGGTGGTAAAATTATAACTTTTCTGTAATCTAAGAGGCCCCTAACATTGCAAAACAATTGCGTTTTGCAGGTCGTTTTCTTTTAATTCTAGTTAATTATTTATGACACAATTATAATGCTAACAAAATTCCTGTCTTGCCTGGTCAACTCCCCTCAAGTTCACCACTGTACTAAACAATTCTGGACAATTTCAGAAGTAAACACTTGAAAAAGCTCAGGTCTAAAGTTAAATAGCTACATTCTAGGTGTACACAGCCCCTCTCAGCTTCCACACAATGAATTTCTTGTGAACATCGCAATCATTCCTTCAACTCAGGTAAATACAGGATCCAATTGAATTGGTTTGCTATACGCATATTTTGAGGTTGGAAATAAGCTCATGTCTCTTTGTTGTTGTTGTTGTTGTTGTTGTTGTTGTTGTTGTGGTACTGGCTGAATTGGATCCTGGTATTAGGTCGAATGCCGGGGTCGAATAGTTAGATTGTGTGCAGCCTACTTTTCATTCTATGTATAATTTCAAATATCAATAAGAGATGGTACGTTTTCGACATATATCTTGTATAAGCAAGCAATAATTGAATTACATTCAAACCGTGTTAATTACTAATTTCTTTATGGTCCGAAAATACAATGAAAGGTCTTGCACTTTTACAAATTTGAAAGTTGTATACGGGATCGCAATATGAAAAGGCGATAAGCAAAATATATGTCCAAGGATCGTAAAAAAAACCCTCCAAGATATCAGGCATGGTCGCATACAAACTGAATTGTCCAGTCGTGAATGCTGTATCTATTACATAACTATGATCAAAAAACTTGATAAAGCTGATAAAA
>JANVCG010051448.1:6337-19806 GCA_025505365.1 Haliclystus inabai
CAAAGGATTTAAATGCTTTAAATCATCATAGAATGCCTTCTTTATTATGAAGTAATTTTTTCACGTAGGTGTTACGACAAAGACTAGTCCACCAGGAGGTGGAACAACACCAAAAGGTATATAAACTTGTTCTTAAGGTCATCCCTCATTAATTCTTCCCAAGTGTACCTATCCTGAATTTTTATCTCAAAGGTGGTGCTACAACTCCAGGAAAACCTGGTACATTACCACCAGGTAATATCAAATTTTGTAAAGGATTTAAATGCTTTAAATCATCATAGAATGCGTTGTTTATTATGAAGTAACATTTTTACCGTAGGTGCTACGACAAAAACTAGTCCACCAGGAGGTGGAACAACGCCTAAAGGTATAAATATATATATACTTGTTTTAAAGATTATTCCTAGTTAATTCTATATTATTAGTACTCAAGTTGATCTTTTTCTCTCGAAGGTGGTGCTACAACACCAGGAAAACCAGGTACATTGCCACCAGGTAACAAAATTTTTATATAAATGATTTTCTTTCATTATTTACCATAAACGCATTGACAACTACCCAGTAATTCATTTTCGTAGGTTTCACGACAAGAACTAGTCCACCAGGAGGAGGAACAACACCAACAGGTATTTATACATTTTATGTAAGAAATTTTTCAGCCATAATCTACTACATACATACGCCTTCAATTTGATATTTTGCCTCAAAGGTGGAGCTACAACGCCAGGAAAGCCAGGAACATTGCCACCGGGTAACATCAATATTGCTGACTCATTTATTCTAATTACATTGGAATTATGTAAGTAATCTGTAATAATCAACAATTTTGCTTTGTTCAGGTGTGACGACAAAAACAGCTCCACCCGGAGGAGGAACAACACCAAAAGGTATTGATACTTTTATCTAAGATATTTTGCAGCCACATTCTTCATAATTGTCTGCTAAATATTATCTTGAAACTTTTATCGGGCAGGTGGTGCTACAACTCCTTCTATACCTGGAACTTTGCCTCCAGGTGGATTCATAACTTTTCCGTAGTATTTTTATAAATGACTGTTGTTTTATTGACAAATTTGTATCATTTTTACTTGATTTAGTAATACAAATTTTAACCTTGACCAATGCCAGCTCTGCATTTACTTTATAATACATAAGTCTCATTAAATCAATTTAATATTTGTTTGGCAGGGGTCTCTACGATAACTACTCCACCAAGAGGAGGAACAACACCACCAGGTAGATTATATGTATGAAGTCATATTTTGCAATTCTGAGCTAGGCACACTACAAACATTGTATACGATTAAAAAGAAAGTACTTATAACTTTGCAATTTGTTTCATGGAATGGAATCCAGCATTTTATGCACTTCCTATACGTTCTTTCTAATATGATCTTATACAATGTTTCTCCTTCCCTTATGTTCGATTTTTAAAGACTACGAGAACAGTATGGAGACCAAACAAATGATAAAAACATGCTGATCCCGGGAGCTAATCTGCAATGTTGAACGATTCTTTGTCTACAATGAAAATAGTCTTGAGCCAAATTTCCATCAAAAGACCTATTGAGAAGCGTATGCTAAACTAATTGTCTTCAAGCTATCTTTTTATGTTGATCTTTCATCTTCGTATCAAATTCCAACTTTTTAACAGTTCCTTGTCAAGGATTATAATTTGTATGACTATGACAATCGAATATGTCCAACTAGTAATGGGTATGGCATTGTCTGTCTAAATGTCTGAATTTACTTAGACCATAGAAAATACCTAATTAAATACAACGTCTAAAATTGGATATGTAAGTCATTAAGAAATACTGTATTTCAAATAAAACCGTAAACCGTAAAAAACCGTCGATGTACAAAAACAAATATCAAAGAAAGTATCTACACTTATGTGATTTATTAATTTTCTAAAGCTTCATGGTATACAATATTCGATTCCAAGGATTCAATCCTGCGATAAATATTTGAATGGTTAATTTTTTTATGAATAGATAATATTTGAAAATATAATGAGCATCCGGGAAAAGATAAAACTTCAAAGATCAACGTTAGACCTCGTGTTTTCAATCATGATGCCCAGATATTTTCATGAATTTCGGGATGGTTCAATCAAATACCGCTACTGTGATTAGCATATGGATGAATGATGGAAGGTTTTACATTACATTAGAACTACTTATGATATTCCTATTTTTGTGTAATTTTATTACAGGTGGACACACTACGCTCCCACCTTTACCACCAACATTCCCACCAGGTAAGGCCATGAATCATTACACTGATTATTACGTTAGAGTTGTCAAAATGATACCATTTAGCACCTTTATCTACTTTGGTATCAGCTTGTGGCAAAGTAAATCACTTTTACATGGAACATACTGATTTTAATTGTAAATTAACTTTATCTTCGATGAAATTGCGATACCTTTGATCGGGCTCAAGATTCCTTTTTTTGTATAGATTATGAATAAGATGCAAACATATTCTTTTTTACATTGAAGATCTTACTACACCAAAAACAAAGCCACCAATCACCCCTTCAACACCTCCAGGTTAGTGCTTCGTATCGAATTTTTTCACATATTCCAATGTTTTAAAGTCCATGTTATTCAAAACAAAATTGTTATGTTTTAATTATCTGATAACCAAATGATCAAATATCATGCAATTAGAAAGACAATTTTAATCGACATTATAGACAGCATCTTCTTAACGTATTAAGGTTTTCTTATTTACATTAAACCAGGTGGGAGAACAACGCAAGGTCGATCAACAACCCTGCCCCCAATGCCGAGCACCACACCAAGTAAGAGCTGTTTGTAATATAAAAAATAGTAAAAAATTATTTAACAGTTAAGAAACTAAAAAAGAACAAGAGAGGAATTTGCACATAATAGTTTTATCACATTGTGGACGAACTAAAAACCCCGGATGCTACATATCTAAACTCTATTCTCTATCTTCATAGGCACACCATCCACTCCATTTGTTCCTGTTACACTGCCACCAGGTACGTTCAGCATGAATTGAATTTTTACCGAAACGAACCACCTGCGAGGCTTCTTTTCAAAATATAATATACTCAAACACTTCTGATGGTTTCATTCATTGAGCAGATACTGGAACTACCCCAGGAATACCTACAACAGAGCCAACAGATCCAGGTGAATATTTTACCCTATTGAGATTTTGAAAATTTAGTATCCAGGATTCATTTGGTTTTCTCTATTTCTGATTTGATCTGATACTGTCAGCCCTACATAGAAAAACGCGTACTTGAGAAATAAATCACAAAACTTTGATGCTATGTAAGCTGTTTCAGACGCCCATTTATCTCTTGAAATTACACAGATTGATCTTACATGATTGAGCAGAAAAGGTAAAAAGTTGGATCAATTGTATCTGTCTCCGTGCAGGATATTATAGAATATTTGGTTGACAATTTTATTAAACCATACTCTCATGGCATCACAGGACGAGAGACTTTATAAGTCAAAACGAGAAAGTATCAAGAAATTTGCGAATGATTTTTGCTTTTGAGTTTTCTCAAGGAGTGAATTGACAGTTACGCTCAACCTGATATCGCTTTTTGTACTCGAATTTCGAGGAGATTGATTTCTTGGTTTCATAATAAGACAACAGCTGATTACTCAATCAAGGATGTACTGCTCAAGCTTTTTTTGGTTTATTTAGATTGCAGAGATACACCTGGATATGATTGCATGGATTATTTGATAAAAAGTCTATGCTTTGATCCTATGTTCAGTACCTTTATGATGAAGAACTGTAAATTAACGTGTGATATGTGTGGTAAGTCGGTCTTAAAATTAGGCGTGATTGTTTAAGATGATTCAAATATTAATAATTGCTTTACAGATTTTTAATTCAACTGATCCAATGATGCAATTTTCGGATGAAAAAAATCCTCTTTTGAGGTTTACATTAATTTTTAGATGGTTTTACTTCCACCTCAAACTTCAATGCTTGCATCCTAATAGGCCTTGTGAATTGATTTCTCAAGCTTAATAAATTTAGAGAGCCAAACATTGCCTCAGTTGGTTTTAGAAATCTCTTAATACCTCTTTCCGAATTTCTCCGATTACCTTTTTCGAGAGTTCAATTGTGAAATAAAACTAAAAGAGATCATGTAGTCAATTTTATTCACACATAGCATTCTGCACGTAGAGCATGTAGAATCATTTAATGGAGAAGAATCTTCCTAATATTTACATGGAATTGACTACCAGCTAATACGCTTGAAGAATAGATAGAAGTATAATTTTATTTAGGCATACTACTTGCAGAAGCAATATGTAGCTTCAATTACTTGAAAAAAACATCAGTTAATTCTAATATATCCATATTAATTTTTAATAAATTTTTTTATTTAATAACAAGTATTTTTCTCAAAGGTCCATCAGTCACTGATGCTCTACCCACGACACTCCCTCCAGGTACGTAATGACATAATTACTCAACACATGAATTAGATATTGGAGGATAGGAATCACTCGGTAACATGTTGATTATTTTATCTCTGGAAAATTATATGATATTTCTTATTATCATGCTTTTTTGCTTGAAATTTTTTTCCAATCTAGTAGCTTAAAATATCAAGACCAATTGTCCCTCTATTATTATCTGTACCAGCTAATGTTTGCATATGTGTACAATACTTGTCAAAGTTGAGAGTATCTTAAGCACACAATTCTCCATTATTTTCATCGAGAGAAACTCTAGCATACGATTAATTCCTAAATTAAAGTGATACTTCAAATTTCCGTTTAAGGTGTCAGTACTTTAGCAACCAAGACGCCAGGTAAAACAATTTGAATTTTTTAATGATTTATTCGGGGCTCAATATTCATAGCTTTAAAATAGCCGTAGAGATAAATGCTATAGACCTTCTTTATGAATAAATGTATCACTATATTCCGTATTCTAGGAACTGGAAGTCCACCACCTAAAGTCACTAGCACAAAAAATCCAAGTAAGTGCGGTCAATCGGTGCATTTAATTTGCTCTGCACGTGGTAACAGCCAATGGAAATTAGCATAATGAGGAAATTCTATACATTAATTAGCTAAGTGGAACTCTTTTGCATCTATTTTCATTTGTAAAGTTGTAATCAACAATCTGCTTGCTTTTCATTTCAGACTGTGTCGATGCACCAAACGTTGATTGTCATGATCACATTATGAAAGACCGCTGCTTTGATCCTGCATTTGATAAATTCACTATGAAAAATTGTAGAGCGTCATGCGATCGCTGCGGTATGTAATGAGAACCCAATTAATAGAAAAGGAAATTCAGAAATCGATAAACTCTGCAAAACATTAAATCTTTCAATATTTCAGTTGAGATTCCATTCACTAATCCAGTCACAACACCAAATAGCAATACGCCAGGTAAAGTTATAATATTCAACCTCGCCACACTTGAGAATTTACTCATAACCACTGAATATAGGTTATTTTCACATAGCTTGAATATATTTAGATTTTTTTGAAAAGATTTGATTGCCTTCAGATTTCATGTAGCGTTCTACAATCCATTGTAATCAAACATACATTAATTCACAGTTGGTTGATGTTCAAAGGATAGACAATCTTTACACTCTGCGTTACATAATTGTATGTAATATAAACTAAGGTTAATCAGAATCAGATACGTACCTTTTTATATCCATAAAGCTTTCTCTTCTACCAAACACACATACATACTAATTTAATTTGGAATAAATCCAAAATCTTGAATAATACCACCAATCTATCAAAATACATATCGCTAACACATGCAAGTATACATTATGGTGATAAAGTTTGATCTCAATGAAGTAACAACCGACGTTAATCCCTTTATTGCTCGCTTCTGTTAACAGTATCTCCAACAACTGGTGGACCCACGAAAACACCCATCCCAAGTAAGTCTACAATTCACAAATGCATACTATTGTAATATGACATTGATCTATATTCAAAATCAGTGCTTATTTGGCTTTACTAAGCAGTCGTCCCTCATACTATTGACTAAATCTGAGTGCCACTCCAACATGGAATATTTCTTTAGCATCAATTAATAATTTTCAACTTAATATAGTGAATTCTAGTCATTAACTAACTGCTGTAGAATCACAAAGCAACGAAAAAACTAGAAAACAATAGTACCAAGGCATTATAACTTTCAAACGTTTTAATTTTACCAGGATGCATTGATAATCCCTCTGTCGATTGTCAAAAGCACATCATGAAAAACCGATGCAAGAATCCTGCTTATCGTTCATACATGTATCAGAACTGTCGCTTCTCGTGTGATCTCTGTGGTATGTAACATAAATGATTTTGAACGATGAGTTTACGATTGATTGCTTCAGAAAATGTTATGTTGTACTCTTTATGCTTTGTATGGGCTAATCTGGATTTATATTAGGCTACATATAATTCCAAATATTTCATGAAATTGAATGGTAACAGAAGAACTTGGAAATAAAATTATTTCCAAGTAGATTGAAAGTAGATTGACCAACACTTGAAACACATATTATAATTGCAAATTCTAAGACTTTAGATGCTTGAATGCGCTAGGCCATAAAAACAGGTGCAAATGCAATCAAAAATCACATGGAGAGTAGAGAGGATGGTGTGACTCGTAAACCGCGGAAAAAATAACTCAAGGTTTTGTGATCAACTAGTTTGTACTGTAAGTGTTTAATAGGGATAAAGATTTTTAATAAGTTTTATTGCGTCTATTTGTTGCCAATGTCTCATTTATTATGTGCCTGTCATCTTACTATTATGGCATTATTGCGAACTATGTCAAAAGGTTTATATTACGTTACGTTAAGTTACGTTACGTTAAGCACTTGACTAGCATTAATTGTAACTGTCTTGTGAAAGTTGTATATTGAGATCACTACTATTTACCAACCACTGTTTCATATTCCTTCTAATTTGAATGTGTCTGTATTATTCGCTTTAGTTGTTATACCTTTCACCAATCCTACAACACCAAATGGCTTTACTCCAGGTAAGCCATCCCTCGTCTAATCCATTTTAGTGTTAAATATTGGTGGTGTTAAAACTCTTGGGGGTTTATCTTGTTCTTATAGCAACACTTCAACTGTACGTCAAGGTCTTCAACAATATTTACTTGAAACGAACATGACATTTAACAATATAATTAGGACTATAGTAGATGTACTAGTCAATTAGCTATGTTAGTGTTAGTGTAAACACTACTGAATTCATTGAATACTGAATAATAATTCATTGACATCAGCGCATGTCCCATCCTTGTTGGAGCCGGCAGGATTATGCAGGGATGACGGTAAACACCCAGATGGTCTCGCGCAAATTTCTTGGAAATCAGGCAAATGTCTAGTATGGGACTTCACTTGCGTGGATACCCTCACTGCTAGTCATTTGCCTCGTACCTCGCTACAAGTGGGTGCCACTGGAGACGAAGCAGAGAAGAAGAAAACCAACAAATATTCTTCGCTGCAACCCAACAATGTTTTCGAACCGATTGCAATTGAGACCCTTGGAGTGTACGGAGAAAGTAATAGGAAGCTAATCCACAGCATCGGAACTAAGTTTATCAAGTCATCGGGTGTACCTAAAGCACGTTGTTATCTTAAACATCGAATTTCTATTGCAATTTAACGTGGCAACGCCTTGTCGGTTTTGGGGTCAATTCCTGAGTCAGCTGAGCTCGGCGAGATTTTTAATTTGTAATTTTAATAGGATAATGACAGTTTTAGAATTTTAAAATTTCATATGTAAATTTTAACTTATATATGCAATTGAATATTATATAAATATTCAATATTGATCATGTATAGGGTTTAATTTTACTTGTATGTAAATTTTTGCATTTAGCGCTAAAAATTGCAATAAAAACCGAAAATCAGGTTTTAATTAGATTTAATCAACTAGCTTCAGTGCTTACTAGTATAAATTTTTTTGTTTATAGGTACAGGCAATCCGCAAGGAACAACAGCTAACCCAAGTGAGTATGCTAGGAAAAACGAATTATATTCCTTAACCATTTTCTTGCAAACAAACATTGAGTGTAATAAGAGAAATACTGTTTTCAACTCAATTAGTCTACCTTGATTTTGCTTTCCGCATTCAGATTGCATTGATACACCTGGAGTGAATTGTATGAATTACGTATTCAGAAATCGATGCTTCAATCCAAAATTCAATAGCTTCATTCTTAAAAACTGTCGCGAAACGTGCGATAGATGTGGTAAGCTTTTATGAAACTAAATGTGGGTTCTACAACTTATTCACTATAATTAAGGCTAAATTATTACCTAGCTGACGCTGAGCTATTTTCCTGCTATTTCCATTCTTAGGTGGAAATCCATTTACAAATCCAACCACATCTCCTATCGGTAAGTCAGTCAATCCATGTAGCATTTGAGGCTTGCCCTTAATTCTTTAAATATATATGCTGCAATTTTTGTTACATTACAGGAACGGGAATTCCGCCTATTAGTACCACAAATCCAAGTAAGTATAACGCTATTTTGAGCTAATTAAATTTAAAAAAAAATACTGTAGAACTTATGATGCTTCTATTTGAATCATAATTATTAATGTTAAAGAATGATTCACAACATCATAGACTACAAACATTGTAACTTTTGATGTACTTTGAATCATTTTATATTTCAATTAATATTTTTTGCTGATTATCAGATTGCATTGATTCGCCTGGTATTGATTGCCTCGATCACATCATGAAAGACCGCTGCTTCGATCCTGCATTTAATACGTTCACTATGAAAAACTGCAGAGAGTCTTGTGATCGTTGCGGTACGTAACAAATACCCCGAATGATATTTAATTCAATACGGAAATCACTGCATCATGAATATTGCAATTTTCAATTTACTGTATTGTTTTGTAGTTGAAATTCCATTCACTAATCCTATCACAACGCCAAATCCTAACACTCCAGGTCAGTGCTTACATTTTTTATCATTATTAATATGTTACTATAAAATTAGTAGCTTCGGGAACATGCGTAAGTAAACACGGAATTTATACAGGAAAAATAAAGACGCACACATAAACACAAATTTAGGAATATTGCTGTTATGGAACACTTGTGAATTAATTCGTGGCTAATTTCATGTAATTTCATAAGCAAAGTAGACTCAATCCTTTCGTGTTCTACAAATTGGCTTTTACCGTAGGTTAAATTAAATTAATAATGTATTAATCCCCATTGATGAATTCTGCATGCAATTAAAACGGGAATATGCTCATTCTTGGTAACAAACTAAGTAAAAGGCTGAAGGAAATAAATGCATGAAAAGCAGCTCCGAATTCCTTTCAATTCGACCCTTATATTTTTGGTTAATTCACTGGCAAATACAATGTATTGACTGCCTACATAAAAAGAGTCTCTTGTAATTTCAGTCACAGTATTCCCACCAACAAGAAGAATCACCAAAACGCCAATTCCAAGTAAGGGACGCTGATAATAACTATAATGAATTATGATATTTTTCAGGTTAACTGACAGTCTGAAATCACATAAATTGCGCAGCCAAATATCCTAAAACGTGACATGATATTTTTTTTTATAATTACACTTCCTTATCGAATGATTTTGCTACTTTTAAAGATAGCCAAACGTTCTTCTTTGTTTTCAGAATGCGTTGATAATCCATCAGTCAATTGTGGAGGGGACATTATGCAAAATCGATGCACTGATCCAGCGTATAGCTCGTACATGTGGGAGAATTGTCGTGAAACATGTGATATGTGTGGTATGTAGAAGATGTGACATTTATTGATAACTCAGATTTTCTTTTGCCATTTTGCACGTGTTTTATTGTACAAATGAACATGTTTTTGTATACTCTAATGGTGTGCATATGTTTGCCCAGCACGAGTATGTTAGTGTAAATACAGTCTCCAAAGGAATTTAAGAAAGAACATACATAATACATTGTTTTCACGTCTAATGAGTGTTTACATCTATGAATCATTAGATTGATACATCTTTACTGAAAACTGTTCACTCATGTTTAAAATGGCTTGCTTTTATATGAAGATTGATTGCTAGTAGAAATGAAAGATGGAAATATCTCCCTCTATCTATTTTAAAGAGTTCAAATATGTTCACATTCATTGTCGAAACAATGCAATAGCTGAAGAATATCGACCACCTATTAAGATAGTTTATCTTTTTATTGAAGTCATTAGGCTGCTATGAGAAATTCAGAGAAATGATATCGCAATTCAGTGAATGTGCTTGAGACATGATTTAGGAACGCATTCAACACCACCATTTCAATGCACATTCTTCATTCCAATGGAAAAACACAAGCTGTATGTTCTCCTTTTATTTCGGATTGCAAAAGAAAACGATGAAAATCCCTCAATGATTATCCACTTTTTCAGTCGTTTATGATACGACTTTAGCATTCATGATCAACGTTATTTCGAGAGAATTTTGTTGTCTTCGGAAAGCTCAAAGATTATCTGATCCGAAATTTATCAGCTCATACTTCTACTCACCTCTATTCTTCCAAGAATTATCTTCCACGCAACAAACTCACGCAGTGACTTCAATACAGTAATTTGATGAACAGGAAAGACGGTGATACATGGTTGAACTATTTCCAGTTTTTACAAGGATGTTAAGATGTCAATAAAATTTCATATCGTCATTCTCCAGCTAAAGATTGACTCAATACCATAAGTAGTTGCTGCTATTCCACCTCCCTTTCCAACGGCACTGATTGATCCATTATTGTATCAATAGAAAATCACATTTTCTAGGCTTTGTAATGCAATGATTTCATTTTTTTTATAGTTGTTGTACCTTTCACCAATCCTACCACACCAAAAGGATTTACTCCAGGTATGAATTAAGCGTATTCTACTGAATAATTATATTTCTCTATTGAGTATCAGAAAAACTAACTCATAAAACTAGTATAGCTATTCAAAAAGAATTAACAAAACCTCGCTGTATAGTGTCACCGAGATAGTAAAGTAATAAGCATCTCTAATTGAAATGATTGAAATCATCAAGAATAAACCCTCACCGTTAAGCTAGTAAATTTACATTCCAAAACTTGATATTCTTTTACTAACTGCAGGTACCGGAAATCCAATAGGAACCACTGCTGATCCAAGTAAGTGTAGAATACACAATTTCTATTGTTCCTTTGGTTGAAATTGGCGTATCATATCACTTGTGAATTTTATTCTTGTTTCATATTTTAGATTGCATCGATAGCCCTGGAGTGAACTGCATGAATTACGTATTTAGAGATCGATGTTTCAATCCTAAATTTGATAATTTTGTCCTCAAACACTGCCGCCAAACCTGTGACAGATGTGGTAAGTTAAAAATGACTCCACAGTATATGAAAGGTTGTCAAATTATTTCCCGATTAAGTAAAACTGTCTGGTTGAAAGATTCAATATTGCGAAAAATTTTACTATTTGAATTCCTCATATATGAGTTTATAGCACACTCTCTTTTGAAAGGTTAGCAGAATTCTTAGGGCTAGATGTGATCACTTCTTCCATATTTGAAGGGTCTTTTCAGAACAATATCAAAAATAAATTTATGCATTTCTCAGATAGATAGTCGTCAATAAAATGCTGTAGTACGATGTCTCAATCGATCAATAAAATGTTTATGTTTATTTAACTTTGAAGGTGGTACACCATTCACAAATCCAGCTACAACAGCTCCTGGTAAGTCGCTCATTTCCTAAATTATTTCACTTCCCACTCCTTCGTTTCTCTTATATCGAGTACAGGAACAAGAAAATCTTCAAAGCATTCCATTTCTATTGGGTTATTCAACTAAAGCAAATAAGTTGGCTACTGAAATTTACAACCCTCAAACACTGCAATAGGGGGAGAATATTTTACAGCTCGGAAACAAAGGAAAACTCACTTTTTGCAATTTTTAATGCTTCTTTACTTCATTATACGATTGTGTGAATGTATAAAAAGTTTCAAAAAAAAACTGCAGTATAAAATGATTTATTTCTCAGCGTTTGTGTTATATTTTCAATATTATTTTTATGTGGTATACTGAAATCTCAAATCTCATGCAGTATCATGTGTTTGTCTTCTTATATTCCAGCTTGCATTGATACACCAGGAATAGATTGTCTGGATCATGTCATGAAAAGCCATTGTGATGATCCAACTTTTGATTTCTTTATCACGAGAAATTGTAGAATGTCATGTAATCGATGCGGTAAGCTGCTAATTGATGATGTAGATTTCTATTGTCAGATCTCTTATACTAATCTACTGTATTTCAAGGCAATTTCATCAGCGTTATGTGTAACTTCATCTGTAATTAGTGATAGCAAGATAAAGATACTAGCTAGGCTCCGTCTTGTGAAGCAATAGTACAAATATCATCATAAAACTTTCTGTATTAAAGACAATGTTCAACTTATTTATCAAACACCTTCTTTTCATCAATCGATAAAGCATTTGGTTGTATTCTTTTACAGTGACTAACCCATTCACAAATCCAGGTAGCACACTATCTACAATCAAACCAGTATGCAGTGACACAAAAGGAGTAAACTGCCACGCTTACGTTATTGAAGGGAAATGCTATGATACTTTGTTCAATCCGTTTGTGATGCAGCACTGTCGACAAACATGTGACTTGTGTAGTGAGTATACCATTTGATTTATGCTATCCACAGTACAGGCTATATTCCTTTTGTAGAAGTCACCATATGCTTTTTCACTTTATTCAGTGAATTGAAGAGAATATCAATTGATCTTGTTTACTGTGCTTGAATTATATAGATGGCATGCCAAAGACATATACACCAAGGCCATTCACTTTCAAACCTGGTATGATTTTAGAACGATTATAGTATAAGATCTATCATAATTTTCAAACACGCAGCTTTAGGAAAGAAAATAGCTTACTATCAAAGATAATTTATATCTAACGTGCATACTTCTATGTAGGCGATACTTCTGATAGTGCTACTAGTAGGCATTTGACAGAAGCTGGATATATGCACGTTCAACTTTCACTTTGGTAATGTTGAATGAGACGATCAATCAGAATGCTCGTTAGAATTTCAGCCATCAAACCTAACATTCAGACGATTAAAATCATTCCACTTCATTTTGTACGTTTCTCCATATTTGCAATGTTATTTTTCATCTTAAATATATAGGGCAATCAACAAAATCTCCTAATGCATCAAAAGTACCCACTACGCCAAAAGGTAAGAAAATTTGACTCGATTGGTTTCGATGCTTTGCTACTCCGGTTTTGAATGTCAGCTTTCCCTAGCTAAGCTTATATCGGTCGACATTTGAAGCAGCTTCTTCGTCTCATATATAAACTCGAGGAGTTACCTTTTTTGTTTGTTTGTTTGTTTGTTTGTTTGTTTGTTTGTTTGTTTGTTTGTTTGTTTGTTTGTTTGTTTGTTTGTT
>JANVCG010051559.1:0-19794 GCA_025505365.1 Haliclystus inabai
AAAGAAGCCTCGCCAAGCTTCACTTCAATCCTGATGCTATCTGCCATGAGAATGACCAATCATTTTGTTTTTATTCAACGCGTCATTTGGTGAGTGTTGATATGCTGAGTATTTGTGCTGTTCATGCTTTCAATGAACTGTCTTGTGTTTGAAATACAGAAGAGAAATGACCTGCCTTCTCTGCAACTCTGTTTGTTAAAAAATGTATGTTCAATTACAGACTGGCAACGTTATGCGATGGAACTTGTTGGAGAACTAGATAATCAAAGGATACAATATGAAAAACAATTGGAAGAAGTGCAATCCAAACGCGATGCTGAATTGAAAATTCGAGAAATGTTGAAACTACGATTATATGACGAACACAAAGCAAGGTACAACAGTATTCTTGTAATTGATCATAATTTTTATCAACTCTATACAATTGTGCCTTATCACTCTCTGACCAGTCTTGTTATTAACTGTTTATTTTGATCATATTTCTGTTAGAGGCATCATTACCTGATTAAACCTACTGCCAATATTGAAAGTTTGACTTTTGGTGCTTGGTATGGATACTGACAGTTGACATACATTTTACAACCAAAGAACATGGGCACCATGCAGTAGTACCTGTCACCACCAATACCTAGCACCAGGCACACTGCTAAGTCAGCGGAATTCCTAAAATACTCACCTATAAGCGGAGGGGAGGGGGAGGGGAACCATTTGGTTTAGTACCAACCACCCAAAGTTATCTAGAACAGATGGATGCTTCATTGCATCTCAAATCTACATCTGGACCAACTATGCAACTTCGCATATTTATAAACTACCACCCACAAGAGTACAACCTGGTACTCATAAAACCAGCAATAAATAAACTATAAATTTCAGTTTAGAGTCTTTGACAGACATAATTGAAATGATGAAATGCTGCCTTGCACTTCAAACCCACTAGAACCAAATTACAGCAATGCATATTAATAACCAGTGCAACTTGGCACTCGTTAACAACCAATGAGAATTTTCAGTACATTTTAGAATAAAACATCAGCCCAACGATGATAGCTGAGCCCTACTAGAGCGTAAGTTGAAAAAAAATGAGCCAAAAATGAAATATGTTACACTTCACAAACCAATGAATTCAATGATAGTTCTTACAGATGGGACCAAAGAATCATAATCAATGAAACAATGAACAGCAGTGCAAAGTACTAAAACTAGATGAACTTAAAGTGCATATATCACCAAAAATGATATTTCACCAGTAGATAGAACTCAATTTTCTATCCGTAGAGGATCTTACATTATTTTTTGACTGCGCGACTCCTTCCCGGTGAAAACTTAGTCCGAAGTCGTCATTTTGGGCTTTTTTGGGGTTTCAATTTTTCGTGAGTGGGTGGAACACGAGTTGAAAAAAATAAGAGAGTTTTGACCGGAAAAAAGTGTTAATGCTTAACTTCCAGAATTGTAATTCTTGGAAACGCATCGCATATTAAAATTGACTTCCAGAAATGAATTTTTGATGTTTCCGGACACCTAGTGATTATTTACATTTACTTTTTGATCAAGTGTATTTGAAAATATTAACGTTGAAAGACAAAAGTTTTTTTATTTTTCGGAGGTTTCAAAGGCGAACAGATACCCGCTAATCCGAGGTGTTGACATGGAGTTGACCAAAATTTCACAGTAAGATTTTCAATCACGATTGCAGCCCTCGCTGTGAACGTTGGATGAAGAACATCTCAACACCTCAGATTAGCACTCGCATGTTTGACTTTTAAATATCCGAAAAAAAAATTTGATCTTTGAATACTGATACTTTCAAATCTATTTAGTCAAAAATAGATTGGAAGTGATCATCAAGTGTCCGGAAACGTCGGCGTTTCATTTCTGGAGGTGAATTTGAAAACACAAGCAAAAAGCCAAAACGTTGAGACCTTTTTACGGTCAAAACCTTATTTTAAAAATGTTGTGTTCCACCCACTATGCAACAAAATTTGTTTTTTTAATGTAAAATTTGGCCGGGAAGGAATCGCGCAGTTAAAAAATGATGTAAGATTTTGTACGGATAGAAAATTGAGTTCTATCTACTTGTGAAATATCATTTTTGGTGATATATGCACTTTAAAGAACAAACCAATACAACCAAAACTTTACCAATCAACGTAGTGAATAAAACAAACTAGAATCTTCTATAAACGGAGTAAAACTTAAATTCACACGATTTAGCGAAAACAAAAATACAAACTTTGGCTAGCAGTACAAAAAACGGGTAGTCAACTAGACGGCGGTAGTAGCAAGACTGGCTGCCACGCCTTTGTGAACGGGCATGTGCGACACTGAGAGTAATTAAGCTTGACTCTCACCGGATCTTGCTTCATCTAATTATTTGGCACCTGACATGCTCTGCCCCAGTTCTTTTCTTTCATCAGGTCTCTGACCATAATTGTATCTGTTAGCACCGCTTACATGAATTAGAATAATTAACTACTAAAATATTGTCACTGGTTAACCTGCTTGAACTAAGAATTTGTTCTTTTCCAGAGTTGCTGCTGAAAGGCGTGTTGACATCTATCGAATTGGTGTAGAAGAGTTTTGTGCTAAATACGCAAATATAGACATTTCAATTCAGGAGTTTTCAGATTCTTTTGTTAGTTCAGCTGGTTTGGAAGCAGTCTGATCAGTAAGTCTTAATTATGCTGAATCTGTTGAGAAATACCTCCGTTACCGTTACAGCAGCTCAACTGGACCCCAGATGCCACTTTGAATAGTGCCCCAAGAAGATGGCAATTCAAAGTATCTCCAGTTGTCAATTACTAAGCCGTTTGCTAATTTTTGAATAGTTAATTTCTCACCATATCTGTATGGCCTGGGTAATTAGACTGTTGTACATACACACAGAGAATAGGAATTACTAATTCAAATCAGCTCCTTTGTAAACACATATTTTTAATTAAAAAATGTAACATAATTTTTATTAATGAAAGATGATTCTCATCGTATAAACCTACCATCTCAATGCGATGTCCTCTCACCCTTTTCTTCTGTGACGCCGGAACAGGGAGGGTGGCAGGAGGGGCAGGACGTGGCCTTTTGCTAAACTTTTTTCAGATGAGCCATAATTGGAAACTTTTTGTTGTAGTTAGATATTTCCAGATAGCAAAATACGGAATATCAAGATATCAAACGTTCTGGAAATTTCAATTAGTATAAAGGATCGATTCTATTGCAAGAAAAAGAAAACGATGTGGATAATGTTCCGCCGGCTGCCGGACACTTTTTCTTGAAAGATAATGTTCCGAACACTATCCACCGCGGAAAAATCTACTAAATTCAATTGTAGCAACAGAAAATCATATTTTGGAACTTTCAGTAAAACAGTAAGTATCTTAGCATATAGTTCTACAATCCGTACTAAATCAATTGCTCCATCACATGTATAAAATTATCCAGTGTGAATTTGGCAATGTTGTCTCTACGAAGCCCAACTGGCCAAAACACATTCACAAATTGCAGAAAATACTCACAAGCTTTACCAAATCTATACATCATCTGTACATTGATCTATCGACGAAAGAGATTGCCAAGTCTGAATGGCGAAAGTCACAGAAATGCCTTCGCCATTCCCTCTTGCAATATCGCCTAGCTACAGAGAAAACAGTTTTAACTAATGCATCTTTAAAGTCATTTAAGTAGATTTATTAAAAGTCATGTGAATGATCAGCAGAAAATACTACCACTGAAGCGGCCTGATAGGACAGTGGTATCCAACGACCTAGACGTTAATTGCTGGAAATTTAAATGACCACTTCAAGGTATTTGGTAATGACCACTTCAAGTCTGTATTTGGTAATGACAATAACATCCTATTGGATCTGATCTTGAATATGTCGATATATCAATGTCAAAAGTTATGCTCCAAATAAAACATTTAAACCCAAATTAATAATCGAAACTGTGTTGATATTATTCACTTGGACTGTGCGAAGGCTTTTGATGGTGTATCGCATCCAAAATTACTAGAAAAATCGAGGGTTGCATTTAAACAGAATTCGAAAAACAACAGTGAATAATCATAGTTCAGAATGGACAGAGGTTGATTCTGGTGTTTCTCAGGGTTCTGTACTTGGACTTTGAAGACTACACTCTGATTTGATCTTATATTTCAAAATTCTAAATACAGTAATCTCGTAGAGATAGATTCTCAACTATTTGAAATATCCATACATGGACACTTATACTTGTCCCACTTACTAACTCTAATACTTATATCGTCACTCACTTCTTCCCAGGGCCAATGTAATGCTTTGCGGACGTTGGCTGATCGAAATAAGAAAGAGAAGAATAACGGTGAGTCAAAAAGTTGAGCTTTGGGTGAGCATTGACTTGCGATTTTACAAAAAGATGACAGCTCGTAAATTTGTGGTCGGCGTGGATGTTGGTGGCACCAATACCGACGCAGTGCTGATGTCAGGTCGTTCCCTCTGCGGTGTCAGTAAAGTACCTACAACTGCGGATGTAACCACTGGCGTCAGTTTAGCACTCAAAGAAGCTTTGTTGTGCGCAGAGAACCACCTCAAACTAAAAGACATTGCTCAACAGATCAAAAGAGTGAACATTGGAACGACGCATTTTTTGAATGCTGTTATCCAGCGCAAGAACTTGGCTAAGGTAGCTGTGATAAGGGTTTGCAGCCACTGCTCTCGTGCGTTGCCGCCCTTTGTTGACTTTCCGCCCGATCTTCGAGATGTTGTTAATGCTGGAACCTACATGGTGAAAGGGGGTTTTCAAATCGACGGAAGGGAATTATCTCCAGTAGATCGCGATGAAATCGAACGAGTGGTGGCAGAAATCAAAGCGAAAGATGTGAAAAACATCGTCATTGCAGGTAAATATTGTAAAGGGAAACGCCCCCATAACAGGGGTCGTTGTGTGAGCAAATGACCACGCGAGTTGAATGAATGAACGCCTCTGTCAACACTAGATTATATTATTAGACTGATTTCATTGTACTATTTCTACTAATTAAAATCTACCAACCGGTGACTCTATTTTCCCACAAATAAGTCATACAAATCCATTTATGTTGTTAGGACGCAGAACAACTTGACAGCAGCTACCAGAAAGGGCAACTATAAAGTTGACTAACGCCTCAAAACATGCCAAAAACATAGTGTCACAGATACGGGGCATCTAGCATAACTCACCACGCTTGCACCCATGACTTCCTGGGGATTCCATACTTCAAAGGGAAATGTCTCAACATTTTGTGTGGCAAAACAGGTGTTTTGTCCACTCTTGTCCACATTTTCAAGACATACACTACTGCACTTTTAATCAAAAACACTGATGTGACTGAAAGAGTATAGCATATAGCTCTCATCAAAGACACTGGCTAGCGCAATCGGCAAAGCAAGAACAGAAATTGGGTCTCACGATTGTGTTTATGAATAATGTAGATGATACTGTAAACAAAATGAAAGGGCAAAAAGTAAATTTCATATTTACAACTACAATATCACAAACACAAACAAGCTGGATGAAGGCTATATAATTGAATAATAATGAAAATACAACTGTGAATAGGGGGTGAAATGTAAGTTTCACTTTAGCTGAAAAATTTTGAGTAGATAGTGATTGTTCTCAGAAGTATCACTGGCTGTGGGCTACTTACTACCAAGCCGTTCTCGGCCTGTATCATAGTAACGTGGTGTTAAAAAGTGGAATAAAGTTGCCAATGACAACTGATAATTGACTGCGGTTGGAAGATCCTGTTTATTGCAAATCTTCTAAATTGTAGGTGTATTTGCAAATGGCAACCCTAAGCATGAGATGAAGGTGAAGGAAATAGTTGAAGAACGTCACCCAGATGCATCAATCACCTTGTCACATATCATTGGCCCAATAGGACTACTAGAGCGTGAAAATGCATCAATACTGAACGAGTGTCTCAAACCTCTGTGTTCAGAAACACTGCAAGGTTTTGAGAGAGCGCTGAAAGCATTGGAACTACAGTGTCCATTTTACTTGACACAAAATGATGGCACTGTCATCAGGTACACAACTTTTCTATCATAGATTGCATTTCCCCCTCAATCTGTAAATTATAAAATTTGGATGCACAAAAAGGTTTAATTATGTCACTGACATCCTTTTAAATCAATGGCAAATTCAAAGTATCGTATGGTAATTGGTTACATTCATCGTATTGCTAATCACACACAGTAAGAAAGGTTCTGCATGAACGTAGGGGAACGCTTTCCCTTGAAGGGGCTGAAACAGTTTTAAACAATGAAAAATTCACCTTTGAACAGTTGAAATATCTTTGACTTGTTCGAAAAGTGCCCGAAAAATGGCTTTTTGAAAATGTTTAGGGAGCCGACCCCCAGCCCCTTGCCTTCTGAGCAAATGAGGTTATGAGAACTTGCCATTGCATATTTCTGTGTCAAAATCAATAAGGTCTCGCTCAAAGTTTGATAGTAAGACGTGAAATTGCAAGTGTAATCCCTATAAGGGGTCATGGTGGACAAAGGTTCATCTCATTTCAATGGTCTAAAAATAACAGAAGCACAATATTACACAACAAAAATTAAACCATGGAAGCTGCCTATATTTTTCTATCAAAATTGGAACATAGATTTGCTCTGATGCCCACAATGACATTTACATCACTCAAGCCATCGCCATTAATTTCAAGATGCTAGTGCACACAAGTAGGACAATCTACCATCCGCTACAATAAGAACGTCCAGTGCAGGTCAACCTATGAACATCACCTTGTGTCTTAGGATACTACTGCTTTACTATCACCCTTATTTAAACGTATAATATATAACTTCTGTTTTTCTGTCCTCTTTAAAGGTTTATAAATCAGTCCTTTGAAAATAGGTTTGTTTATTAATTGAAGGATTCTGAATAAATGATGATTCTAACAAATTTGAGTGGATGAAACATTAATAGAAGTTATCTGTCTGATGTCTGCATGTCCGCTATATGTCCTCTAAACAGCGTTCACATCCACCCTTTGATAATAAGCATGTGACTATCAACAAGCCGAAAATTCATGTTTCATGTTTGTCAATTTTCCAGTGTCATAAATTCAGCCTATCATTATCATTCCATACTACTTATGTTTGTGTCATTAAATATTTCCTTAACTTCCATAAAATTTTATATACTTTCAAATTGGTGGGCAGAAATTTTATGTTCTTATTTTTTTAGTAAAATTAAGTGGTACCGGTAGTATTTTGCTTATCTGATTTAGGAAGTACTCATTTATACTATTATTTTTGGACCATGAAAATCAAATCAAATAAGACTTTGTCCCTTATATAATTGCACGCACCTTCTCACAATCAGTCTTGAAGTTATATAATTAATAGGAAGATGTGATTTTTTTGTACAGTACTTCATTAGACCATATCAAGTTGAGAGGCTGACTGTGTTATAGCTAAAAACTGATGTACTTTGATTGTTGTGTGCTGTTTCTGTCATCAGTGCTGACCAATCAATGGATTATCCCATTTTTACATTTTCATCTGGGGCCACTAATAGCATGAGAGGGGCAGCGCTATTGTCTTGCCTGAAGGAAGCTGTCATTGTCGACATCGGTGGAACGTCAACTGATGTTGGTATCATAACATGCGGGTTTCCACGTGAATCACAAGCGAGAGTCAAGGTACAATTCACATCCCAAAATCTATGTAGTCATTCTAACTTTTTCTGTATGACATGTAAGTACATTCGACTTTTGAGGGCATTGTAAGAACAAATACAAATGTACAGCTTTGAAGTGCATTGTGCTTGTACCTGTTCAGCCCTTTACTTTGATTGTATGAAACAATTGAGTTATGAAATACTAAGAAGCTTGATAAAGAGTGACTAGAGCTCATGATCACACTTGATTAATAATATTAATGATTGTTGTTAGATTGGTGGTGTCAATACAAACTTCAGAATGCCAGATGTGTATTCAATTGCGCTTGGAGGCGGCTCCATAATTACGGAGGTATGCAAACACATTGATGCACCACCTATTTAAGTGTATGGCACTTTACGCACACACGCATGTGTCTGTAATAAGTCTCTATACATACATATTGTCTAGCAATGCATACCATGTGTGTTTAACCTCTTGCTTTGTGACTGTTAACCTATCAAGTGTTAACGCATAGTGGGTTGCTTTTATCACCATGATCGTGAAGCTGTTCAATGATCTGTTTGCAGACAAACAATAGGGATGGAGATGTCTGTGTGGGTCCACATAGTGTGGCATATGAGCTGTCTACCAAGGCAAAATCGTTTGGTGGCAGCACTCTCACCTCAACTGATGTAGCTGTTGCAAGCAGTCTTGCAAACGTTGGGACTGCAAAAGAATTCATTGAAGAATTAAGTCCTGCACTGGTCAAGTCAGCCCTTGATGTCATTCATGATAAACTGGAAAAGGCAATTGACCAGGTCAAGGTAACAATTTAGTTTTATGTCATCAATCATCATTTGAACCAGTGACACCTCTGCTACAAAATGTAAACACTTAATACATTGACTAGCTATATTGTGGTAAAACAAGAGTTGGCTAATAAAACAACATATGTAAATGAATATCTTGGCATCAAAATAAACGCAGCAGCAGAAAACCGCATGGCAATGTAGCTAATTGAGCAGCAGATGAAATGTGTTTTTCTGTATGGAATGAAGGTTAACAAAACTTTGCCTCGGATTTCATGTCAAACGATCTATCTTCACAATTTCTTCTTAAGGCTGGGGCAAAGGGAGGGCAAACGACAAGATTTTATCGCATAGGACAAAGTCGGATGATGTTGGATGAAAAAGTCGAAACGTTTGCCCCAGCCTTTACCTGTTTTGATCATGAGTGATATCAAGAATCATTTGTATACTCTAACTCTAACCCTAACCCTAACCTAGCCTAGACACCAGGCCTCCATTCCGCTACGCCCATTTCGCTGTATGTCAGTGAAGTGCAATGTAACAATAGGGCATTGCGGAACAAGGCTAACCCTAACCCTAACTCTAACCCTGACCTCACTATCGTAATAAAATTATATACAACAAATCAAGCTATTGTCACGGTTGCTAGGCACTCTGCAGATGATTGGGTGTTGAATAGGGGATTAGTATTGAAAGTTTGATCTTGAATGCTGGAAGCATTACAGTGTTAATAATATATTTGCTAGAATTCAATATATCCACCCACTTTTTAATTACATCACCGAGAAAGAAATAGTACATAAATTGAGAGATTGTCCAAAATGTGTTAATGTGTACTGTTTCTGTCAATGATGCTACAAACAAACACTTTTGATGACACACTGTTGTTAACTGTTTTTCACAAACGTGGAATTTATTAAGAATTGAGGTTGCTTGTGTATTGCTCCACCTCTTTAATTTATAAACGGATGTCAACAAATTTTTGAAACTCTTACACATACTGCACGCTATACAAATGTTCCCAATGATTCAATTGCAATTTTTAGCTAGGTCAGAAACTGATCTTGTTAACTAAAGTAGATTGAAGTATTATCAATTAGCAGTTGGGAATGATTATTTTCTGTGCAAATTGAGTCGCTCACTGCTGTGTTTCCGAGTCGATATGGAAAGCTGAAATCTTCAAGATGATAGAGGCTGTTGAACTAATCAAATTTGAAACAGAAAAATAAATAAGCCATTGATATGTCATTCATTTAAAAGTAAATGAATAACGATATTCACAAACTGCAGATCTGTTCTAACCTTTGAGATTTTCTAATGCATCTGTTGACGTTGTTTTCAGTTCTCAGATACCAATCTTCCTATTGTTTTGGTTGGTGGTGGTAGCATACTAGTAGATAGAAAAAGACAAATTTTAGGCTCAACAGAAATTATTAAACCGAAATTTCATGAGGTAACTGCTGCTCTTGCTTTGTCAAACTATCAGAATACTCATGCTGCTGTGGATTGATGATTAAAATCATGCATTGATTCCATCTTTCAAGGTTGCAAATGCAGTGGGTGCGGCTTTGGGCCAGGTTGGCGGTTGCTATAATCAGATTGTTTATTTAGAAACAACAAACAAAAAAGATGCTCTGGCAAATGGTGAAAGGTTGGCAAAGGAAGATGCCACGAAGCATGGGGCAATACCATCATCCCTTATTAAAGTTGCAAGTGATGTCACCCATGTACCATACGCTAGTGAAACAACCAGACCTGCCCATGTGAAAGTAAAAGTCATTGGTGACCTTGAAAATTACGAACAAAGTGAAGATCCCAGCCTTGATGAAAATTACCTCCAATCATCATTCAGTAGAACCACCCCATCTGCCGCTTTGAACAAAACGCAGACTATAATGTCACTACAGTACAGAGCTGGGGGTAATGCAGGAATTACCTCAGAGTCGAAGATTGAAGATTGCGATGATTGGATTTTAAATTCTGCTGATATTGATAATTTAAGTATTGGAGCTGGCATTCTTGGCTGTGGCGGAGGCGGAAGTCCTTATCTTGGTAAATTGAGGCTGCAGAAAGCACTTGATGAAGGAAAAACAATCAGAATCATCCATCCCAAAAAGTAGGATCGTATTTCAGAACTTACTCCACTCTCATTTGTTTTGTCTGTGTTTTTACGTTTAAGTTTACATAACGTTTTTAATTTACGTTTTTACCCATTATTCTTCATTGGATCTCAGTATCTTCTTTTTCTTATAGCAACTGAAAGTGCATTCCTATCAATTTGATCCTATTGTTTGTTGTTTCCAATTGTAATTTTAATTTAGGCTAGAGGGAAAGTCTGGCTTCATTGCTAGTGTCGCTTTCATGGGGTCGCCGGTGATTGTGGTTGAAAAGTTGATAAGTGGCCAAGAAACACGAAATGCATACAGTTGTGTAACAGAAATGATTAACAAAGGATTGGTGGGAAGAAATGAAGATGAAAAGCTAGAAAATCTTAGTAACAAATTACCCCTTAAGAGGGAGGGTGGCAAATGGGTAATGATAAAATGATGTTGTTGATGCAGTTGAGCCGAATGCAAGTGTGAATGTCTAGAACCTGTGACATCACTTTGTTTTAGGTATATTCTGGGTCATCCGTAACGCATCCAGATTCAACAAACATGCTAGCTCTGATGAGTGCGGAAATTGGTGGTTTGAATTCCATTGAACCATTAGTTTTGGCGGCTGAATTAGACCTTCCTGTAGTTGACTGTGATGGAATGGGACGTGCCTTTCCACGGTTACTGCATTTTGTTCCTTTTGTGCTTGGACTTGCACCTTATCCATCATCAGTAGCCAATGAAAAAGGAGATGTTGTCGGCACAGCTAAGATTGAAAGTGTAGAGCATTTGGAAGTGTTCTTCAGAGATAAGGTCATTGAATGGGGGTATGTAATAGTAAATGTCAACTCTTCTGTTTTACTTGCACACACTGTATTGATCAAGTGGATCAAGGGACATGATCACACTGTAACTACACACAGGCTAGAGGTTTATATATGATAATTGTGATAAATCTGAATTACAAATCAAAATAGGATGTAATATCAAAAATATAATACAATGAACAAAACAATTACACAATCATGAGATACATCATTAAGGAGAGTGATTGGACTTGATAGAGTCTGACATTGTATTGAGAGTTGACTAGATTCGCCTAATTGCCAGTATTTCATGAACAAGGCAATCATATTTGTCTTTACATATTTTCAAAACTTTGAAACCGGCTCTTTTGTCTTGTCAGTGTGTTGTTTATACTTATTGTGATTTGGTGAAAGACCTGTTCAACCGAAGATCTGAGCTCATCAGAAAATGCAGACATAAGAACAAATTTTTATTAGAAAATTTTAAAGAGTAAATAGCGTAATAATATAATATAATTTAATATAGTGTAACGCAGCATGATATAATTTATAATCAGTAACACAATAACCCATTGTATACTAGAAACAATACGCTTCTGCAGCAAATATGTCAATTTTGGACCACCATGTATGTTTTAAATTTAGTTACTGTCTGAACATTGCATAAAGCGAGAAACTTAGAGTTACAGTGAAAAATGTGTCTTGTTTGAATCCCATACTTCTAGTTTTACCACTCTGTCAAATCCTGACATTGAGCACTATTACATCTGCTATTGGATAAATTATCATTAAATTATAAGCAGAAACTTATTAATATGAATTCAAGTTAACCATGGACAAGAGCCACTAATTTAATTCCGCTCTTCAGCAGCAGCTTTGTTCTGTTTCTACCATTTTTGACATCTGTATCAGTCTCTATGAAAGATCCAACAAAATGTAAACTACATTGCACACCTGAGGTGTTGAAATTACAAATTTATAATTTCGAAATGGTTTGTCACATTTGGAGTCCTGCTTTCACACCTGATGGTTGATTGATTGAACATGATCCTCGTACCTGTCATAAAAAGTGAAAAGAACTATTTATAATTTTGCTAATTGACCTGTTGATGAGATAGGTATCCAGTTAACCTTACTAATGTATTTTTCTATTCTGTTGCATTGTAGGCAGGCTGCAGGAGTCTGTACAGGAGTGATGACACCCAAGGAAATGCTGGCAAAAAGCTGTATGAACACTCTAAGCCGGGCATGGCACATTGGTCATGCTGTAACAAAAGCAACTCAAAACCATACATGTCCAGTGCAAGCAATTCTCAAGAAATGCGGGGGAATACTTTTAATAACAGGAAAGGTAATGTAAGTTTTTATTTAAAGCCATCATCAGGGCAAAAGTATATATTTTACACACCTAGTGGTTTTGATACTGAAATAACTTGCTATAAATACACAGTTATTGATATTCTCAAATGAATTTCTTGTGCTAGGTGATTGGACTTGAAAAGCGCACAGATGGAGGATTTACGTTTACAAATGTCATTGTTGAAGGGACAAGTATGTTTGCCAATCGCAATATTTGCTTTGTATCTCAAAATGAATACTTGGCTGCATGGGAAGGCTGTGAAATTGGCAGTAGCAATGTGTTAGCTACTGTGCCAGATCTTATATCTGTGGTTAACACAGAAACTGGGGAAGTCATCCCTGCTGAAGAGGTGCGCTACGGTTTACGAGTCTCTGTCCTGGTCTTACCAGCAATGCCTATAATGCAATCTAAGGAGGCATTAGAGATGTTTGGACCAAAAGCCTTTGGTATTGAAAATGTTGATTATAAGCCAATCTCCACATACTGTGACTTACCATCTAAATGCAAAAGCTAATCAAGTGCAACCAGAGCTTGCTTGTATTGTAAATGCACTTCACTTGATGACATTGTAACTTTAATTGATTAATACTGTAATACCTTAAATTGGTTCCATCATCTCCTGTACTGTTTGGTGTGTGCTGCGATCCATTTCGTGTTTGATTTCATCAAATGCTCTTTCTGCTAACTGCCTTTGTGAATTTAGACCTGAGATGATCAGCTCACCAAACAGATACACCCCCATACCCTGGACATCAAATCATCAAAAATACAAAATAATGAGCTATTGATTGTAGTTATTGACAAAAATGTATTCAGTGTTGGATTAACAACTTTTTATTGTGTTCAATACGGATGCAAGTGTCTAGCAATTAAATGTGCAATGGAATGTAATTGAATATAAATTGTAATCGTTCGATTGTTAGATCAAATTACCTGGTCTTCACAGAGGAATTTGTAAACATCTTTGTAGAATTTTGTGTATCTGAATGAAGACAACACAAGATGCTAGAAGTAATACAGGGTGGCCACACCTTAATGATTATGAATAGCTCAATTAGAGAGACTAGTTATACTGTTTCAGATGTAAGATAGTTACACTGAAGAGAAACACCCAAATACCTATTTGTTCTCAATCTCTTGTTGAGTAATGTCATTGAATGTGTTAAACCTTACTTGCATCACTTTTTAGAACCCCTATACAAGCTTAATACACTTTTTGGGTTTACCATCTTTGCAACCAGGAATGCATTGAGCTATTTCAATGAAGTAGGTTTGCAGTGTCCACAATAACAAGACTGTTTGTGCATGTAGTATTGCTGGGTGCCCTCTACCTCATCCCAAACCATACGTCCAATTAAGGATTAAACCTCAGTCTACCACAGTACACTATTGCAAGATCACTACCCTAGGTATATACCATTGGCCATAATCAGCAAGTATAAAGATCATATCATTGTCATTGTACATCCACTCACCTATGTTTGACAATAAGTTCACACCATCTGTGCCTCACCTGAAACAGAGAAAGGGAACCCTACGTCAAAGTTACTATAATTGAAATGATCAACACCGCATTGTATAGCAACATAGAAATCGCTCTACCCTTTTACTGTGATTTATCACTCACACTGGAAAGGTATCACCCATCAGTATCCTCAAAACTACTTTACATTGCATAAAACTATATTTTGATGCAATAGCCATGTTAACAAGAATGATACTATTGAAACTAGAATAACATGGTAACCCTATGTGTTGCTGAGAATGGAAAATGTTGGAATTCTCAAAATGATTTTTATAGCTGAAAAATGGACTGAAAAATCCTCTACACTTATAAACCATCAAAGTTTTGCTACATTCTTGTACTGAGATTATTTTTTCAAGCATTTTCCAGTTTTCTTCAGAATTTGTCTCAGCAACCTAAGAAACCACGTTTTTGCTAGACCTTATCTCACATAAATGGAGCATTGTATTACTGTAATTGATTAAAAAACGAAACATGACTTTGAAAACTATATAATCAATTTTAAAACATTAAAAAAAGAATCAAGCTCCTCAGATTCCCAACGCAGTCTTTGACAATGTTGTGATAGAATGATCATCATCATTATTTATTATCATTCTATCAACATATCGATTGAACTCAAAGACCTTCTATAATCCCTTTGCGTTGCATTCAAATCAAGGCCAAGATCACCTTACTAATACTTGTGTTGAACTATCTATTCTAGCTAGTATGACAACACACAAATGCATGCATAAAGCTATCAATTGATCCCAGCTAATTCAACAACAACCATCGGTTATACCTCTGCACATCTACTGCCCAGTTGGTAGGCGTGTTCGAGCTGAGACAGTGTTCGAGTTGAAAGCGTCTCCTTTTCAAGAAGCTTTTCGAGTAAAAGCACCAACTGCTCTGGTACCTAAAAAGGGAGCACTATTTGCTTTTATCATATATTACTTAATTGGTCATTCTAAGCTATAGTAGGTTCAAACTCATCTTCACCAGAGTAGCTCGAAACTCTTTTTCTGTATCGATTTTTCGCTTCTTTGCCTTGCGACTAGCATTTCTTTTGTTTTGAGTATCAATCTTTTTCCATTTTTGAATCTAATGATAAACAAATCAGATTGATAGAGGTAGGCGCAACAGAAATAATGGGAAGATGCGAGCAAAGAATTTTGCGACAACAACTAGGTGGGTTCATAATACTTCACTTGGAAAGAACAATTACCACTTCATGCACTTCTTTGTAGAGTCTGTTACTTTCCATTGTTACTTCCACATTGATGCCCTAGAAAATAATAGGTATCATGAGATCTATAGTGTTATCACGCTTGTAGTCAAGATGTCAGTGATGTTGAAAAACAGAAATGCTGGCAAATTTACTGGATTTTGAAGATAAAACCATGACAAATTGCCCAACATACAAATCCAGCCCACCATCTCAAGAAGTAGGCAGTACAAAGAATTTAAAGAAACAATTAATCAAGAACTCTTCTCTCTTACTTTGGAAACGTTCATGAAAAACAATCCAAATGACTGGCTACTTTGACAAGCATTAGAGGGAGTCACATTGTTAAAATATACGTCAATACTATAAGTCAGTTATAACCTGTGAATACATTTTGTTTTGGTGGACATAAACGGAAGACAATTATCAATAGATGCCTCTGCCTTTGACAGCTACAAGCATTTAAACAAGCAATATGCATGCCATTGAAATAAGTATGATATTACCAAGGGTATTCCTTTTGACTCTAACCAATCATCTACCAGCTGATCACAGACACAACTGAAACAACAGACAACACACTTAAGCAAGCTGGTGTAAATCACTAATTACCATCCAAACATGGAGTGAAAGAGGCGTTCATTGGTCTCCTAATACTGTAAACACGTAGTCACGGTAGTCAGTAGCATAGACAGTATTACAATACACTGCAAGAAATGTACGCTAATCTCAGTGGCGGCTCGTGGGCTTTTCAACAGGGCGGGCATGAGTTGCACTTTCCCCCATTACAAACAATTCTCGTTTTCTACCATCAGTAAAAATAAAGCTGAAAATGTCTCGATATTGCTTCAAAACACACTAAGATAACAAGTGTTTTGGATTGTACAGAAGAACTTCTCTTATTCTATTGTAAGCATCCATCTATGATATTTGCTGCTGCTCAATCATAATCCTATAACAGTCTACACATTATGCTGTTGATGTCATAAACCTTTGTCTGCATTCTTGTAGGCAAGCGTCATGTCTACTCACATGAGTGCTTAATTCTGCCACTTTAAACACACACACAAAGATAGAGTATTTGTAAAACCATTTTTCGAAATGGGCAAGAGCGTCTCCTGCCCTCTCCAATGCAAGCAAAGTAAGAAGCGTTGGTGCCAATTTGAAATTTCTTTGAAATAATTTATGCCTGCGTCGATAGTATAGATAGATTAGATTTATGCCTGCGGAAACATTTTAATCTTATGCAGTGGAATTATGTTGCTCTGTGAACAAGGCGTCGTGTTGAAATAAAATCATGACATTGCTTGTTTCAAAAAAGATATCACTATGTTTCGAGATAAATTAACGACTTGACATGTATATTGATTTGAAATTTGTGATGGGAGTAATTTTTATCACTATAAACATGCTTTTGTAAACTAGAATCTGAAAAACCTGGCAGGGTACTGTCCATTGTGCCCTTATGGACGATCTGCTACTAGCAACAATCTCTAATAACTACAAGAGTGGAAAAATTATGCTGTTGATCAATGCATATGATAGCAAACACCTGGCGACAGATCTCATGACAGATTGACATGGTTTCATGATGTTATCTCTTGTAGCTTGAGATCATTTAGTACGCTACATTGAAACCACTTCAGTGTTCTACCATCTGAAATAACGTGTAGTTTACTTTCTATACGGAATGGGTCAAGAAAAGATGTTGTTGATGCAATGCCTACATATATTATTACAAAGGTAATTCATTACCGTGAGAGGTTGAAGTGTTCTACAAAGCACATGAAAAATACCTACAAGAGCATACAAAAACATTTCTATGACATGTTAAAATAAAAGGAATTAAATCATCCTCAAGTTGGAATGTAAATCACATGTTTCTCTATCATAGTACATCTCTCACCAGTAGTAACTTTCCACAATATGATCCACTTTAGTGCAAAATTTGATAATTGAAAGTACAATGAAAATTGTTTTCAATTTTGACCCGCACACAATCAGGTCACACTGTGTAGTTGTAAGTGATCTTACATCATTTTGTAATTGTGATTGACACCAAAGTCCTGTTATTTTGTGGGTCTCGACACACAGGAACTTCACTTTTCACTTAAAATTCAGCTTTAAACTCGATACAGAAATCGATGCACAGTAATAACTTAGAAAAGTGCTCCATTGTATCCTGTACTCCATAACTCCAATCGTAATAGGGTAAACGTGAAAGTAGATATCATATTTGTTGACATATGCTGTGGAACAGCACACAGAGACGTACCTCAGATGTAACCAGTGTTGCTTGATGGATATGAACGTAGTGTTTCAAGAAGACAAGGAACTCTTGTTTTCCAACCATCATAGCCATGTGGCAAAGAAGAAAATACCCCTGATTAATAGAAGATTGATAGTAAAACGTTATTCACAAATTTAGTATGTGATCACTCGGTTTCAGCATGCAATCTGGTAGATGCAGTACTTAGACATTACCATGACAATGCTGTACCTTTAGGTAATGAACTTGACACCATTTGCGAGATGGAATTGCACCCCCCTTCAGAATGTCAAATGGTTTGATTTGATCTTCTTCGGGTCGATTGCTTCCTTCAGAAATACTTTTATTTACCGCCTCTAATGCTGCATTACAATCAAAATAAGATTTATTATTATTATTATTATTATTATTATTATTATTATTATTATTATTATTATTATTATTATTATTATTATTATTATTAATATTATTATTACAGTATTATTATTAATGAATAAATTTTGGTTGAATAAATTTAAACAAAGTTAAACTTTTAACTTTCACACCGTTTGTGATTAGCAGTGTTTGGTAAACTAATTTAGCCTCAGGTGTAGGATGCATTGATAAGATTTGGAACTGGTCGCATCTTCAAACCTCAGCTGTACACGCACATGAAATGAATCCCGATGAGCTTCATTGCTTCACTTTACTTGTCTGCGCATGTTAAGTAGGACAGGGTGCAGTAGTCATTCTTGACATCATGGTCTAGACTACTAGTTGTGCTTTTTAATATCTATTCAAAAACGATGAGATGATTCCTTGCAATCCGATTGGTTGTTTAATGTGCACACTTTTCATACACATTATGAATCAATGTGATGCAAAAACAGAACAAATAAATTAATGTGCAAAATTTTAGATTCTGAACTTTACTTGAACGTTCTCAAATGCATGGAAGAAATGTTTCAAAGCACAATAAGGAATTGGAGAAGCTTTTAAAACCCAAAATACTAATTTGAGCTTGATAGTATTATTGTTCCGTACAATAATAATTTGGCAACTCCGCAATTAGATCTGTAGATGTTAAATAATAATGATAATAGTCAAACCTCTTCAAACTCATCAAATTCTCGAATAAGCTAAATAATTGTAGTCTATAGAGTATAAAATTGCTTCACGGCTGCTACTAGAAGCTATATTGTTCTTCTATTTGACAAAACTTCCGGTTCGTCACTTTCTGCAAACTTTTATAAAAATAATTGGGGCAAAAGCCTGCACTACAAATTATTTCAAGGCATATAAGGCTAATTGCAAACTGTTAAAATGTCCCTCCCTCCTCGGCAAGGAAGGTAGGTATGTTGGGTATTCCCCTGACTTGGCAGTTTGATTGGTGCTTAGTATTTGTGGTGGTGACTGGTGTGCTTTTCACTGCGAGTTTGCGCTTATGACTGTCAACATCTAGCCACCATATCAAATTTTCAATATCTGATTTGAGGACAGACACAAAGTTTAACTTTATTACTTTTCAAGCAAATGGGTAGATCAAATGTGGATTAGGAAGCATTCAGCAGCATACGTTACATGTTGTTGATGTGAATGTCCAATCATCCCATCAACAAATGCATTTATAAGTCCGATTCGATCCACAGGAGGTAAATATTAAACAATTTGAAAGATTTATTTCTTGTAACTTTGTACCTTGGAGCAAATTTGAATAATTGAAAAGCCATCATTTTCATTCTGTACCACATTAGAAAACCGATTTCATGAGTTGAGGTCATAAAAAAGGTTTTAATCGGTTGGTAAATTTTTCGCTGGGATCACACACTAATTTTGATATACAAAAGAATTGCCATGTGTTGACATTGTAATAATTTGCAAGATGAAGCTTCAACAAAGAGGATTACAATGATTGAACTGTAAAACTGTAATGTATTTTGTAGGCTAAAACAAGAGTAAAAATGATGAACACAACTACATACAAACATGTGGCAATCAGCCTCACTCACACGCTGTGAAGGCAACAGCCTTTTTTATGTAATATTGACCCTATGAGTCTTAATGCCTGTAGGCCTATTGAATTAAGAAATTAATTGTATATCTCAACACCCCCTCGCAA
>JANVCG010051670.1:0-19778 GCA_025505365.1 Haliclystus inabai
ATTACTGAAGAAAACACCTTCATTGTACGTCATATGGAATCATTACACATTTTATGCGGACCATTTTAACTAGTGGGCAAGACTAATGTTTGGCTAGCTGGTAACATGATATTGAGTGTCAAAGAGACCCTGTTGTTATGAAAGCACTACCTCGGGTGATTTGTTACAAAATAATAAGGTACTGGTCGTTAACACCGTCGATTCATCGATATCATAATGTAAGTATAAGAGGTGTTGGTGCACTGGAATGTAACCCTTTGTTGCGAAACAGACTACGATAGTTAGTCGAGTTTATGAGTCAGAAAACTGTTAATCAGAATGAGGGTTTGAGTTCGAAGTGAAGTGCTCCAATGAAGATGATAGATGCAAGGCAAGCCTCCTTGCCTGGGAGAATGACAAAAAAAAGCGGGGATCGATTATGATGAAAAATTTAAACCTCAATTGAAAAATTGAAAAAAAGTACTAATCATCAGGAGAAGAGTGCTGCGATTATTTTGATGATTGCGTAAAATGCGTATGCATAAATTATTCAGAATAGTCAGTCTCGAAGTGGCAACGCGATGTGCTTATGCGGGTATTAAACATAGGAGCACGTGTGTGGAGTGGCTTCAAGTCTTGTAAACTTGAAGTTGACAATTTTTCCACTTTAACTGGGATGTCTCTCAATCTCAGTAGATGGCACCCCCGTCTATATGAGCTTAGATAATATAATGCCTCATGCTATTTTAGTACTATAAATGAATTCAATGAAGTAACAATAATATATCTATGAACAACTGGTAGCCTTTAATAGCTGAAACATAAGGTAAAAATTTGAAAAATTACCATGATCTTGCTATAAATAATCACTTGGTGGAGGAATGCTACTCTACATATCTACTTACAGATAATGATTTGTATAAGATCGTGTGAATGAAGAAAAATTACCCTCACCATACATGATATTCAGTCACAGCCTACAAAACGTGTTAGTATTGTAGTATCACATAACTCGCCTAACTTATGAGAAATAACGGAATGATGGTTTCAAAATTCAAGCTCTAGAAAAATAGAAGAGAAAAGATCTAAATATCTACCTTGAGGCGATGTTGGTAATATATGCTGTGAACTCGCACTCAATTTGCCAGAAGTCATCGAGTCCAAAGCCAAATCTATTGTCGTGGGAAATAAAGTACTATTATTTACCGTGGTACTATATATTTCTGTAAAAGAAGATCAAGATGTCGTACTTTCCATTCTCAAATGTCTGGGTACTTTCTATTTCAAATTATTGAGGGATAGATCACTTGCATTTTATTTGCTTCATATTATATAATATTTTGTGATAATAACAATGTGATTTTTAATGCGTGATTCTATATGTAGGTTGGGGCATGACGACAGAGAGAGAATTTCTTGTTTTTTCCATTCAAGGAATTGACATATCCTACTTAATATAGCGAGATATGTTTATTTGTATTTAGATACGGTACAAGTGAGGGATATTCTGGAAAGTCGAATTCATCTTGCTGAAGGCTCTAACTTATAAATCATTCTATTTTCTAAACCAATCGTATCAAGGTGGTACAAAATGTAACTGAGCCTCAATTATTGTAAGCGTGTAAGTCTATGCTATAAAAATCGACTCGATAAAACCATACAGCAGGAATTATATATACCTGGAAGCGTCGTTGTGTGAGGAATTTCAATGCTTTTAGTTGATTGGAGTAATGTGGTAGGGTATATTTCGAAGTATGTGCTTAGAGACATTGTAGAGCTCTCCTTGACTGTAAAGATCAAGCATTGCTATTAATGAAATTAAATTATCACAACAGAAGCAAATGAATCATTGCTTTTAGAAAAATGAAAAATTGTATCAATTTAGCACGAGCAGTTCAATGATAAAAATGCAACGAATATGGAGAACACCTTAGTTGGATGAAGCTTCTCTTATGTACATTATCTTATATATATACAAACGATAAAAAAGAATGAGATAGATGTAAGAATTCATCGATGTACTGATAATTTGCAAATGATGAGTGATTTGAGATGAGAGGACATGTTTTCTTGATCGAATGTGCATTTTCTATGTTTGTTCTTTCACAAGTGCATTATATCGTACTATATTTAATAAGAATAATGGATTACCTGCATTAAATGATCTAGACGTTAATTGCAATTTCATTTTGTAATTTAAAACTTACATTGCAAGATGTAAGTTTCGAGATGCTCTGAACTTTTACTGGTTGAATATTCAGATTGAGAATGTGATGATTCAGCAATAGTTGTTGTCATGAGGGAAGTACTTTCATCTGCTAAAATAAACATGATTTACTGATTGGATATCCACAACAATAACAGTATACTGTAAAATGTCCTATTTATATTCTATATGCACATTTCAGATGTTGAAGCATCCAATACATTTCGGATTATAGTTTTTCGATCTCATCACATTTACCAAATAAGCAACGAGAATGATTTTGGAGATTGGTTGCTGACAAAATGTCTCCATATTCCGAATGATCTGTACTCGTTATATATGAGTCAGTATATGTGAAACATTTTTCACTATGTCGTGAAAGTCTATTTCATAAATTCGGTCATTAGGTGTTGTAGGTGAAATAGATATTTTGAATTAGTTGGTATATCTTGAATTATTCATTCTGAAGTAAGAGTTGTGTATCCCACATTGTGATATCATTAAATCAGTGGATTCAGTTTGATGACATTGTGAACGTATGAAGAAGTAGATGAACCCAGTCCACTTTCATACTCATTCTTCGACCTTAAATTAAATTCAAATGATCATCCCAATTTAGCCAGAACAATCATTCAATAGATGACTAACTAGAGCATATGCGAATCAATACGTAATTTGCATACAATGCTATTCATGATCATAAGGATCCAGTTCTTATTATATTTTAATTATGCATTGATAATCCATCACAATTAAGGCTACAACGGATTGAATGAAAATGATATCATATAATCGAAATCGTACAGGAGCTCCAAATTTGTGTACAGGCAAATTCCAACAAGTGTAAGTAGAAAAACAATTGGGGTTGTAAAGGGAACAATTTCGAGAAATTCATCGGTGCTTGTCGATTATTCGATAAACTCTGATATTGCAGACCAGTTCATTGTTTTACTGTTCTGTGTAAGTGTTCAAGAAATATATGCCCTATGAACTCAGAGTATCTCTAGGCACAACTTACCTTCGTCTACCAAATATGAGGTTGTTGATTGAGGTGTTACACTTGAAGTCGTTAAAGGAGGTGTTTCTGTTACTGATGATGATGAAGATTCTCTAGCGGAGGACGAGGATGGAAATATTGATGTAATAATTGGCGTGCGCATAGTAGATGGTTCATTTGATGACTTTTGTGAGGTTTTTGTCTCTTCAATTGTAAAAGAAGTTGTATGAGCTATCTCAATACTTGTTGTAGCATCAATCGCAGTTGCAAAGGCTGAATGAAACAAGAAGAGATTCTCTTTAAAAATTCAGATGCCTAAAGTAAATAGCCTGCATATTGTATTAAAGAGAGCTTTCAATGCACGACATGGATGAGTACATGCAATGTGATGTAAGAGCAGAACTAATCGGTAACAACGAAATAAAATTATGAAGGCCTCTAGGCTTAAGGGTAAATCGAATTAAAGGTGCAAATAGAGAAATATTATACTCACATATCGAGCATGAATGAAATTCTGGGCAGTACTCTCCCACTACAAGAAAAAAAAAATTAATTTTCATCAAACGGCTTGTACTCTAGTACTGTAATGGCGGCAAGCATTTTGAAAATTGAGACTTTGATAATGCTCTTTCAATTTCAAAATAAAACTTTAAAATGTTTACATGATTATCAAGCCTTCAGTGACAATTTCGTTGCATTCACACCACATCTGTCATTTATCGTATATACTTCGTTAGAATTGGGTGTATAATGAAGGTGGTTGGTATAATTAAGCTATATTAAAAACAATACTAAATCACATCTATTACCTGATTTTTAGCAATAATGAAATTAATAGCTTCAATTGTCTGTTTTATTGTCATGTAGCTTTCAAAAACTATCCATAAAAGTAGAGTTGATCAGTTGTTAACTAAATACTCAATTCAATTTCAGTTATAAGCTGGTGAGCGAATATTAAGCAAAACAAGAGGTACGCCGCATGTCACTTACTTCTAGTTACAGCCATGGGGTTATCATCACATGTTGTAAACGTTATCTCTTTGGAGGATCCGCTGGCGCATATTTCCCTGTCTTTCAACTTTATTTCGTTATGCTCTTCAAGCATTTCGAACCTTGCACCAGAATCTGTAGAAAATTCGTTGTAGAATATCATAGAAGAATCCATGTTCGTTTCATTTTATTTACAGGATTGGATTGAATAACAGGGCCAAGACATCATTAATAAAGGATGCAAATAAGTTTCCATCGCCTTTACATACAAAAGGCCTTTAATAAATTTGTAAAAAAATTGTTAACACTTCCCCTGAAGTATGGTCTCATGGCACTCGAGAGGCACAATAGGAGAAAAAGAGAGGGCACCAGATAGCCACGAGACGGGGTGAGTGATTTTCGCCCTCGAGTCTTCTCCTTACGTGCCTCTCGTGTGCCATGAGTCTATAGTTCACGAAACAAGTATTAACTATTAGGTTTAGAACACAGATAAAAGTTAATTTAATTTTTGTAAGATAGATTGACAGCTTTTCTCGTTTGTTTGTACACCTCGCGTCGCGACAAATCTCTAGATTCTCCCAATTTGTTGACGTCGAGCAAAAACTATAGCAGTCTCTTGAATGAGTTTTTGTGTTGTTTTGAATTCTGAATAACATCGAAAGAACACGTCATAGCTATAGCAAGGGTGATTGCATTATGATGCAGCATGACATGGTTATTCATCAAAGCAAAGCAGCCTAGCTTTATTTTGTGCCTACAGCCTAGTATTGAAGGAGAAAAAAATGCTTACTAATTTTGCGAAACTTGGTAGAAAATATCCCCATTTTCAATCAAGAATCACTAGCCTGAACATTATAAGAGCAGTTTTGACACTTCAGCAAAGCTATTTTCGTAGATTGAAATTTATAAATGCTAAAGGGCGAGATGGTAGCAGGAGATTTGTCTCGTTATGATTGCTCAATTGACTGGTAACAGCAGTTTCGGTTGATTTAGAGGGTCATTTACACTGCAGCAAGAAAGCACGGTACTCGTCAATAAATACGCTTAAGGTGCGAAGGTGTCAAGTTGTTCTGAGAGTGGTCCGCGCAAAAGCGCAGTCTGAACAGTGGTTTGAACGATCGAAAACGGCACGGTGCCTGTAATTTTGATCGGGCCGAGATCAATTTTTATATCAAAACTATTCAAAAAATAATGTAATTTTATTTTTCCGAACTCTGCAATAACCTCTAACAAATCACGCTTTCATGGTTAGCTAAAGTAGTGTCAGTCAGCCTTCTAACGCTTCTAGGTCACAATAAATAGTAGTGCAGTGAACTACAGAATATTCGATTTTCAGAATTTGCTCAGTACCTTTTCCATTATATTAGCAATCTCGGCCCGATCAAAAATTAGCACGGGCAATCAAGGAAATAATTTTTATGAGCTGTGTAAACTCCTAAAATAAGCAGGATGGGTCAATAACTTTTAACACCTCGGGTGTTAATTGACGAGTACCGTGCCTTTTTGCTATAGTGTAAATGGCCCTTAGATATGTAGGGCAAATTGCTTATTGGTCGATAGTACTTGAACATAGCATAAAGTCCCAGGTTTTAAGATAGATGTTATAATGGCACATTTGCAATCCAATATTGTATTA
Organism: Haliclystus inabai; assembly: GCA_025505365.1. NCBI lineage: Eukaryota > Metazoa > Cnidaria > Staurozoa > Stauromedusae > Haliclystidae > Haliclystus > Haliclystus inabai. The sequence goes on from JANVCG010051670.1 coordinate 5,809, forward strand.
CTGTACTGGCATTTCATTAGCTCTTATTCTTTTCGAATATGAAAACAATTAGTTGAAGTGGTATTTATGTCAGTTTGTATTATGAAAGTAAAATGCATACTTTTAGTTTCCCTCAAAATTCATTAACAATCACCAATTTTATAAACAATATGAAATTATCATTATTCAGAAGAATGAAAACAGGATTAAATCCGGACTTTCATTGGTTTTCCTGTTGGAAGATTTTCATTGGCTAGATTGGTCAGACTATTGAGCTTGAAGTTTCAAATTTTGATAACGCCGACGAAATCAAAATCTGTGGCGCTCATTTTCGGTTGAAGTAATCTTCTACAAGCTAGGAATTTGTTAATGATTGATGTAAAATGGCATCAATATATTTATTTATTTCAACTGAAGCTGGTCATGCAGCATGAGATGATACTGGATTGTCTTTCGATAACAATAAACTAGATAATGATTCAAAAATCGATGAGTATCAACGTTAAATGATATCAGACTGCTTGTCAAATCTGGAACTCTAACTGAAACGCAACAACAAACAAAAAAACAAAATATTTGGTACAGTGAGAATTAAATTCTGGACAAGTACCACAAAGTTGGTGTTTCGGAGAGTCGGCGAGTTGGTATTTTATCCCAGCGGTCGTCAAGATTTGTTGACAATCCACAGTTGATTGCCGAGTGTCCCAAAAGCCAAGAAATTAACTATCAATATTTTCAAACCGAAATGCAAGATATCGATCAATAATTGATCACAATAGCTTTAGTTGCCTTAATTTGAATTTGCAAATTCTTGTTGTATTTTGTCGAAAAAATGCAGTAGATTGCCCAGACTGATGATTCGTAATCACAACGAAACATCTTCGCAATTTCGTCTTCTGGAGAGGAGGGTCAATTCAAATAGTTTTTTCTGCCAAAGATGCATAGAAGCAAGGCGCCTGGGCTATTGTTTTTTTTCAGTCTAATTATTTTCGATCATGAGCGCAACATATGCAAGTTCCTTGGGACTGCTTAGCACCTACTTAGTTTCAATATCCAGGGTAAATCAGTCAAAGCTCAATATATGCTGTATGTATAATGTTGAAGACATTACTAATTGAATCAAAACAATCCGATTTTTGATATTTTAGTGGGAGATTGGATGTGGTTCATGATAAAGATATGTTAGGGGTGAAATAAGATAAACACATTCAAAATGTGTGTATTCTATGGGGCTATAACACTGTATTGGTTTATAAGCTTTATTTCACTGAAAGACTACTTCAGGCAAAGTACACCGGTATGTTCATCTAAGCTGCCAATAGGAGCTAGCTAGACTTACTGACAAACATCTGGAGCTTTTTTCCGTACATCTCTGAATCGTCATTGTGTATAGGGCTTGCGTCTTCAATACCTAAATTATACAGTGTCCCACCATATCCCTTGATTTCTATCATTCCATTGCCATCCTGTCTGAAGACTCCATAGTTACACGATTCACGAGAATTTCGTATTTCAATCTCTTCTTCATCCCCAAAGTCTTTTTCTTGAATTTGCTTATGGGGTCGATTAGGAAAACCCATTTTAAAATAGCATTTCGAAGGGTCTTGAATAAGTTAATAGAAAATAAGCAACGAAATAAATGTAAACCATCAATCTACCACGCTATTTTATCTCTAATGATTTCCACATATTCATATAAAGTGTAATCTTTTAATGCTGGTAATACAAATTCCTCAAGCTAACAGCGGATCAAAGCCTACATATCACCAGTAAGCATATAATCGTATATTATGAGTTCAATAATAGACTATCGATTTCATGCTTAAATTTCTGTTGCTATATCTTCCTTATATCAAGTACTACGCTGGTCATACTTTGAGGGTTTATTACTTATTCCTCGTCATCAACTTGTACTTGAATTATGTAATTTATGGCTTGCTCAAATCTCAATCCTAATATGACACAAATATTTCTATTCATTGGCTATTGAAAATTTTTTTGAATAGCATCTGCTTTGCGAGGAGACTCTACCTGAAGTTAAGAATATGTATAAAGCTAATAGAATTCGTCAACAGAAAATACGGTTTCAACTTTACAGTATTAAAAATGTAATAAACTGCCAGAAAATATAGCAAATTCATATCTCCTTTCTAATTCAATACGTTCTTCGATTTGCAAATGCAATGTAGTTTACCTTGTTGGCAATCTGTTGGGCAGCAGCCAGCTATAATATAAAACAAAAATAATGGTGGCTATATTGCTCACAAACGCGTAGATGAATTCAATGCTTTATACTGAAGAAAGAGCTACTTGAATGAAGCAAATCAAACATGCATATGTTTGTTTGAGACAAATAGCAGCGATAAAATAGACATGGTTTGTGACAATGCGTTATTTTCTATACTTGCCAGCACTTACACCAACACATTGACGGACATAGCGGATCGGCCATTGGGGCTCACCTCCGTCATTGCCATAGTAAAACTGTTCGTGATCGCCCCAAAAACCCTCAAGTTATAAAAAAAAAAATGCAAAAATCGACTTGACTGCCTCATTCATGAGATGCTTGTTGGACTCTGTTAAATCCCGGCTCTTTGTTTAATCATTGTCATTGTTGTTTATTGTTTTTGTCTTTGTAAACGATATTATCTCTGTAAATGTCACTTTATGCATTTGTAAATTTCAATAATTGTCACTTATTACTGCCTGAGAGGTTATTAAGAAAATAACCAAACGTCGCAAACCATGTCTATTTTACCACTGCTCTTTGTCTCAAATTTAATAAGTAAGAATTTTTTAAGCATATGTTTGTAGGTTCTAAATTTCAATAAGACTCAATTGAGAACTGACGATTTCAGTTAAACAGCTCGATGCATGATTGCTGGGATACTGCAGTCATTACCATAACCACTGTAGAGTTTTTCGCTATTGGGACATTGTGGTTCTGGATAAAATCACACCAAGGCTCCCTGTATTCTATTTTTATGTCGAAAGTAATTCTTTCACATGTAACAATAAATAGAATATGATATTGGCAGTTGGCTATTGCGCAGCAATAAATACTTCACCACATAGCATTGATTTTATTAGAGAGAGGGTTAAAGTATAGCAATAAGTCTTGAAGAAACAAATTCTTATTATTTCATCTGTCGATGTCGTGTGCTCGTTTTCACTTGAGGCATAACATAGCTTATGCGGCGAGTCTGTTTCTGTGAAGTACAACAATATTTCAGCCACCGTAGTGCAAAAACGTCCCATTTACTTGCAACTTCGCAGGATTTGCAATCTAGCTACAGAAAATGCATGAAAGGAAATTTTAGATATTGAAAGCTTCTTATTAGGATGGTAATTAACAAATGCTGATGTTACTTTCAACACTTCGCATGGTTCTCGTGCCTGTAACTGCTATTGACGTATAAGCAAATCCAACTGCGCAATTTGAGATAGAGAATATTGAATAGATCTCAATAAAGTGGTGGAAAATCAAGAGGTCATCGATGAAGCAGAGTTCATCCTTCCTGGTAGTTGAGCAAAAGGAAACAATCATATTTCTTTTACATACCAATGTGGAATGCATCATCACGTTCACTGCAGGTTAGGAATTTCATCTTACTCCCTGTTATTGTTGGAAAAACACAAAGATCACTTCCTTTTAGTTTAAGAAAGCCATTAGTACTGTGGAATGAGAATCTTGCGTCAGTGTCTAGAAGAAGAAAATCGTGTTTATAGCAAAGTAAATAAACGTAGCCCTTATAGTAAAAAAACCCGTCAATTGTATATGATTCAAAGAAGAAGGAAAATTGATTTGTATCTTTGCGAGATTGAGATAAAATTACCGGGCAAAGCTGAAAATTAATAAAGCACCTCACATGTGAGGCGTAATTACAGGAGCCATTTTGCATAGCTGTAATTTAGCATACGTTAAAAGGTGATTGGATTTGAAAAACTCATTTACGTTTCTATAAATGATTATTCATGTTTACCACTCAAAGATTTCATTAAGACATATCTGAAATTGGGAAATACTGAAATATTGTTCTAACGCTTTCTTACTTAAGGGGGCTCGCGACAGTAGCCCCATTTTGAATTTATAATGAGTTTCTTGATCATTCGAATGGTATTACTTCAAAATAATTTGATTGAAAATCTGTAAAAACCATCAAATTCATTGGCTATCAGTTAATTGTACACAATTTATATGTTTTACCTGGCCAAATTGTTAATTCTTTGCTTTTCATACCAGAATCTCCATTACCAGAATTGAATTGATAGCTTTCGACACCCAAGAATTTGTCTGTGCCCATTCCGTGAATTCTAATTTTACCACGTGATGCACTAAATAATGTGTTACCACATAACTGATCAGTTTCCACGGTTTCAAATAAGGAATCTCCAGTGTAATTGACAACTTTGCGCTCTCCACTTGCATCAGTTATATACATGGAAAAAAGCTTCATTCCTAAAGATTGTAAATGAATTAAATACTGATTAAGCTATCACCACTTTCAATAAAATGGATGACATCATATTTGCTATTGGTATAAATGTTGCATCTAGCCTCTCGGTTTCATTCCAATGCTAACCCTGGTACTCACTTAAGCATAATGATTCAGAAAGGCCTTAAAATAAGATTATCTGTTGACGAAATGGAATAAATTGGCATACATATTTTCATTAACGATCGCTTCTATAGCTCAAATGGAATGATTTTGGCTCATTATCAGTCCTTCTTTCGGCTCCTTTCGGAGTGAGAGTGTTTCTATTTAAAATTTGCGCTCGGGTTAAATCCCATTGATGAAGTCATTCAAGTAGATTTTGAAGGCAATCAAAATTTGCTCCGCACTCTTATCAAAATCAATTAACTATGATTTTTTCAAAGCAATTAGAAAATGGTCTTCAGTTTTACATACTCTCATATTTGAAAATCTTTTTCAAAATTTGATACTCTAAAATTGCAGATATTTTGCAAAAATGATACCCTTAGAAAATGGGACATCCCCGTATAGCGGCTGCATTGGAGTACCTCCCACGATGTTTAGGGACAAATGAACAAACATCCATCGCACATCGGCACGTTACGGCTAGTGATGTTCGTCGAGCCTTCAATGTTTGTTCAGCCTTGCAGATCGTGCCCGAGATCGTGAGTTTGGTTTTCAATGAACATATAGCTAACATGTATGAAAATTATATCCAAGTTTGATGTGCCTTGCCCTGATTTCTGCAACATCACTAAAAGCAGCAATAGGTTGCTCATCATAATCGATATATGTGACTTTATTGATAAAATATAAAATTTGATCAAAGAGTACACGCATAGGGGGTGTTGACTCACACTTACACTATGCAGTCGACTAATTTGCTACAGAGATAATACTTCAAGTAATATGTTATTTTGTTCGTACAACAAGAATTTATATTTAAAAGATAAGAAAGATTTTGCTATGACAATATCTTCAGGTAGTTCATTTAAATGTTGAAGCCAGGATAAAATGAAATGGTAAATTACTATCTTGATCCAGCATTGAGCGTCTGAAGAGCGGAATACATGTCAATGCAATCTGATCTATCTCAATCATTGATTATAGCAGATCTCTTTCGCGATTGTAAATAGTTTGCATGCATAGACGAACATTTGTCCAGAGTTTGCTATCTGTATTTCATGCATTGTACCTTTCTTGCTTTTCCATTTGAGGAAAATACAGTATCCTCCAAGTCAATACCCTCTCTAGCATTAAAAAAGGGTTTTATCTTAATACTAAAGTTTCACAGGCTGCCAAATAAAAGCTGATATTGTCGCTACTTCTCCATAGTATGAAAAAATTCTTTAATCAGAAAAGGAAAAATTAGCAAACAGCAGACAGGAAACTCCCTTCAAGTTTGTATTCCTTTGTTAACAACAAACTCCGATCGAAACCTACAATCCCTCTTTTGAAGATGGATGATCGTAATATAGCTTCTGAGGATTTCAAAACATTCCTTTACTTTTGTCTTTTTATTTTAGCTTTTGTTAATGCAAGTATGTATTCCAAGTGTTTGGAAAACTACTTTTGTTTTCCCTCTCTTGAAGATCAAAATGAATGCTATATTAAACTATTTGCTGACGATACAAAGATATTTAGCTGCCACGAAGATTGAAAAATGATCCTACCATGACATTGGGGAAGCTATGTAGGCTGAAAAGTGGCAGTTGCGCATTGCTTTTGAAAAATGTTTCGCACTTTCTGTTAACAGCATGAAAATTCCGTCATGTGCTCATGCAACTTTTCGGGTCACCAATTAGTTTCTGTTGACAAAGTAAAAGAGCCATAAACAAACATATCATTCACCCGTTATTGGGAAAATCTACCTAGAAGTAATAGATCCGTATCTTTCAAAAGACATAGACACCGTTATGTCTACCAACGACTTACAAAGACGGCACTCAAATCTAGCGTGCCTATTTAAAAGACCACTGACATCATCAACGTCTGGCATTTCCAAGTCTTGGATATCTTTCATTGCGACGCCCTAAATTTAATTTTCACATGGCAAGATATGGAATGGTCTTGCTTGATTGATATGCCTGATATGCTCATTAAAAATCACCCAATGAATTATGCACTACAAAGAGACACATGATGCAAATTGCATCCCGTCCTCTGCCATCGATGATGTATTATTTATTTCTTTTTCCTATCATTTGTATCAGGTAAGCACTCCAACATATCTTAGTGCTAAATTGAATTTAGACCTATTAGATAATATAGATAACTTTTCACCATATATCGAACACTCTCACGGATAAAAAACACAATTTCAAAGTTTTCAAGCCTTATTTCAACTATCAACATCGGAAACCAAGTTAAAACCCCGCTTAACATAATTCAATCATTTTAATTTCTAACTATTTTCTAATGATCGTTAATAATTTGTGAGCATTTAATGTGGCTACATGTAAGTGAAATCTCATTTCTCTTTAGTACCATAGCATATTTTGATGAATATACCAACAGTAACCAAAACAATAAGAAGCCTGTTCCAGTCAGTGCAGTCATTGGGTATTTAAAAATGCAGCTTAAGACTATACAGAGGTAATATTCTTCATGTTATGTCATGGTAGTCATGGGACAATATGTAATATACAAACTGTAAGTAGATGGAGATAGCACTGATTATCAATGCGGCATTAAATATGATGTAACTTACCATGATGATGTACCAATGGACCATTGTCAGTTTGTTCTAAAGAATCAGAGAGAATGTGTTATTATAGCAAAGCTAAAGTGAAATTGTGGTTCTTCAATTTAAGAAAACATGTTATTGTATCAAGCATAACCTGAATCATATCAAGATTCAATAAACTTACGAAGGAATCTCTTTTATCTCAGACTAAATATGTTTGAAATTCTATATAACCATTTTGTCTGGAAATAGGTATAACTTGTGTCTCTCGATTTGCGAGAATTTTTGTAAATTCCGATTTCAAGAAATTAAAATGAACAAGATACAAACAATGTTCAGCTCAAAAAATCTCGATCAAATGTCGAAATTAATTAAGGTACTTACTTCAATTTCAAGGTACAGCTTCAAGAAAATGTAACTTCATTTTGAAATTTGATCTTAACAAATGGGCATTTCTCGTTTTAAAAATACGGCAACATTTTTTGCTCGTATCATGGATTCTACAAACAAGATGAATTCCCAGACAATGCAAACTTCCTTGTTGTGGACAAAGACATGCATGGTTGCATCAATCTTGAATGCAAGCGAAAGCTAATGACCAAGGCAAAAGATATAGCATTAAAATAATGTTTAAAATAACGCGCCGTTTTGAAGCTGTTGATATTACAATGCCGACTTTGAGTGCTACTGATTCTTGATTCTAAGATGGAAGCCGATAAAAATAATGCTATATATAACCATGACCCCACAAAATATTCTCACAGCAGCAACGCAAAACATCAACTCAAGTACCCACCCTCCCCCAGAAAACAAAGCTCAGGCCAAAATAATTTTGTCTGGAGCAATGGTGAAATTCACGCCATTAGAGAGGAATACCATGCAAAGGATGTCACTTGTAGATACTGTCACAGAGAAGGTAATTTTGTACGGGCCTGTATCCGTAAGGCCACATTCCCAAAACAGAAAAATACAGCACACCAGAATGTAGTTGGCTATGAAGAAGCCAGTGATTATGAATACGAAGATAGCTTGGACATTGTGCCCGTTAATTTACTTAAAATGTTGAAAATCAATTCAAAGTGGAGGGAAAAGTGGATGTACTGGAGTTAGGGTATCTTGTATGCCAAATTCCATGCTCAACGAGCTATGATTATCAAAATAATAATTGCTAAGTAATAAAGCCTTCCTGTAGTGTAAATTAGGTAAAGATTTAATCACGGGACATAAAGCACAAATTTTGCACAAAGATGTTAAAGAGTTTTTGTAACATAGTAATACTAAGAACTTCTCTTGGGGCTTCAATTCTGTTAACAATTCTGACTTGTTGATATTGCTTAAACCTGCATTCAAAGCAGTTTGACAGCAAAGCTAGTACGAGCAATCCATATAACAGATGATTCAGACGTCAGTTATTAGAGCTTCTTTCAAAATTGGCCGGGCGATATTTACCTATGGGCTATGGACCAAGTAGCAGGAGACCCATTATAAGACTTCAGAAGATTTTTCCCACTATGTTTCATAGCAAAGTTGGTCTCCTCCAAGGTGAAGTCCAACTAAAAGTATCTCCAGAGGCTAAACCTTTTCAACATCAACTACGCACTCTACCACAAAGTGTTTTACCAAAGCTCAAGAACGAATTTGACAAGATAGAGCGAAAGGGATTATTCGTGGATGCCCCGAGATAACCAATTGGGTCCACAATCTTGTTCTAGTTGTAAAAATAAAGGAATGCAACGTGTATATCTCAACCCTGGGAATCTAAACAACACATCTAATCACGAATGACCATTGTTCACTATACTGCCTCCTGAAAAGATGTGCAACTGATGGACATTTTTTCTCTACACTTGACGCAAAGTCCGGCTATTTGACCCAGCATCTTTGAAAAGAAAGCCAACTTCTAACAGCATTCAACGCGCCATTTAAGAAGAACTGTTTTATTGGTTTACCTCTTAACTTGTCAGCATCATCAGAGATTGTTTAGGGACAAATGAACCATTCCCTCTCAGGCATTCCGTAAAAGTCCGAGGCTCGACAGAGGAACGCCATGACATTAATCTTCTTGTAACTGTTTCCAAAGCTTAAAGTACTGAACTCAAATGTAATCCTGACCTGTGCATTGTTTAAAAGAAAATGGTAGAATATTTTGGCAGAATTATTTCACCAGATTGGGTAGGACCACGCCAGAAGAAGGTCAAGGTGATCATGAATCTTGTTTCCTCAGCCTCACAAACAAGAGACCAAAGCTTCCTCGTGACAGTAAATTTCTTGGGCACCTTCATCTAAGATTCATCGTTGAAAACGTTGTTCGTGAGAGCCCTCTTCAAGTTTGAAATAAAGTTTATATTTGGACAAGCGACATGCAGAATAAACTTTCTGGAATCAAACATGCCATACTTTTATCTAACAGCTTAGTATATGATGATTCCAACAAAACAGCAATCATTGAAACAGATGCATGACAGAAAGACCTTCCAAGATTGGTACGGAATGCAAATTGTGAACAAATTAATAACTGCCACAGAATGAAACTACTTGAAAATTGAATGTGAACTTCTTGTTGTGTCTTTGCTTCAAAGAAACTACATACATTAGGTTGGGTCGTCAAGCTACTGTCCATACCGATCACAAGCCATTGGAATCCATACTCTCTAAGCCCATCAGTCTTGCTTCTGCCCACCTACAACATATGCTACTTCACATTGAAAAGTATGACATCAAAGTATATATGTCCGTAGAAAACATATCATTATGGTAGACACTCTTTCTAAACTTGTCACTTTTGGCGTAGATCCTGCCAGAACTAAAAGCTAAGATTGCTCCCAAGTCCTGAAAATTTCAACCACGCTTCCCCCGTCTCGACAAGAAGAAACAAAAGCTGATCCTTGCAAAGTTCAATTGTCTGTCTGACAGGATCATCAACCAATGGTTGGCCTTCAACAATGCAATATGGTAGAACATATAACATTGGCAAATTGCTGCGTATCTCCATCATTTCATAAGAGGTAGTCTTCCAACTCCATGAAAGTCCAACGGAACCACAGGGGACGGCCATGATTAGGATCCAACATTACACATCTATGAGAGGACATCAAATCATCTATCTTCCTTTCAAATTCGGAAAATCGGAACGAGAAACCGACCAAATCAGCATGCAGGCTCTTCAATCGTCTAGGATTCTCAAAGCAATCTTCTGGATTAGATCGCTGGACATATCAAGGCATTAATATCAACTCCATCACAAGCTATGCAACATGCGAGATGATTCGTTCAAATTGTATATGCGTAAGAAGTTCATTTGTATTGGAAACATCTCATGAACGTATTAATTCAATGGAAACATCAGTTACGTTTCAAAATATTTCACACCTTCAATAGTGGCCTGACTCAGCATGGAGTGGAATTAATTAAAAAAGTCAAATTATCACTAATTTAAAAATAGTAACAAATGACACACGCTACTCATCGAATAACAATATCTCATCGGTTAAACAACAACGCTGTAACAAGAAGTGATTGAAAATGGGGAGTTCAAAATCAACTGTTACGTGTAGTGTAATCTTTTGACTGTCACAATATGATGTTGACTCACTCAGTTTTGTCAATGGCGCCTAATTGTGTCGAGATGAAAGCTAAATCCGCTGATTTCCAGCTAAAGTTTTATGTTGCTTTTAAACACATTTATTAAGAAGAGTATTTTATAACTAGGCAAGACCCTCTAACCCTTGTGCAGCTTTATGATTCTGAGGGTTGGCAGCACACGTATGTATGCCGTGGACTTCAATCGACGTAATGAGCACACAAGTTGACGGCGTTTGACTATGTTATAACAAGGCTCCCAACATGCCAGAAAAGAAGCTTTTTTATTTCAAAAAATCTCTAATGACTGCGAATTTGATGCAATATTAACTTTAGACGATAGACACGTTTTTTATGGCATTAGGCCTACTATACCTATCGGATTTACATAACACAACGTTTTCAATTATACTATTGAAAAATATTTATACAGATTCATTCTCCATATTAGGGCTTCGCTCAATCAATCGAATCTTTCATCTTAGAATTTTTGCCCAATTGTGTATTGATATTATATTCAATCTCAGTCAATAAAAATCTAGACAAAAAAGTAGATCGACTTACCTGAAATTGCTAATTGAATTAACGACGTAAGGACAATGAATGAAAGCCGTTCCATTGCTCAAACATAAATTGATAACAATCTTAAACAAAATGTAAAGCTTTACTTAGTTCACAAATCAGTAACATAGAATCTGCCGAAATCCAAGTTTATTGCAAGCAAGAATGGATATAATTTATTTAGTCGTCACCTTGACTACCTATTTCTGAAACTCAAACCATGTACAAAGAACACTAACGTTGAAAAAGCCGCTAGCAGGTATTTAGGGTGTCGGCCCTGTCCCTTACGGCTTTCCGTCATCAATTGGCCCACTGGATTCGATTCAGTGGCTCACATTAAGGTGACAGATGAGCGACGCATGCGTACTTTGCAATGTTTTTGAATAATTTTTCCATGCAATTATTTCAACCAAGGAGACAGGTATACTGACTGATCAAAACCCGCCTACGACTGTGAAACATATAAACACTCAGGAAAAGTGACGTAATACTCAAATATAGCAGTGCCATCAGTAGCGAATATAGAACATTTCGCTTACACCCAGACATATAAATACGGAATACGATCTTTGTTGTTAATATTGGTATCGATAAGTTTTCATTTAATAATTTTTTGATAATAATCAATCAGCGAATAAATTAAATCGAGTTGTTGTCGATACAATAGTGATAGAAAAGATATGCACTAGTTTCAAGAGTAATTTTCAAAAGTATGGCATAGATGGCATCACATATCACATGACATGCAATTCACCAACGAACACTGAGCTGAGAAAGATTCATGCTGTGCTCTAGCTATATTACAGATAAATCTAGATTGGATTAATTTGCTTTGAACACAATCAACCACAATACGACAAATTGATTTTCTCTCTGCTAAATGTCTGAGTATTTCAAACTATAGTCCGTCTCAGATACAACAAAGCACAACAGTCCTCTGAAAGTGATTTAATCAAGAAATAAATGAATCAACAGGGAATAACAGTGAATGGATTTTCTCTGACAGGATCAAAATTGCTTCAATTCAAATTTTCCTAAAATGATTCTCTAGCTATATGTAAGGAGTCTCACAGATCGCCGTTTATATTATAGGTATTAATAAAATTAAACACATGTCATTATGTTTCAGAAGGCGTACAATGAAAAAAAGCTGTTTTTGTGGTCATTTTCATTCTAAAAGAAAATTGTTATCAATGATTACGATTGCAAGTTGACGTGTGTACGTACCTGTCTGTGCAAAAACGCTTTCTCCCGTAAACAAAAGTCGCTCAGTTGGAAACATTGCTTCAATCTTTTCTTTTCATTTTTTTTCTTCAGAAGTAATTCTACAATAATGCCACCGACTATAGCGAACTCTTCAAAATCAATAACTAAACTGACGATAACAATGACACATTTACAAATAAAATGTGATAAACTATATCATTTGAGCAACAAAATATCTGAGTTTTGTTTTGTTTTGTTATGTTGAGTTTTGTAAACTTCGAACAAACAGGGTATACTAGCAATTAAATTTCTCGAAATACCTGAAACAGCTTGAATTCCCATACAAAAAATAATATGGAAATGAATCAGTTAAAGCAAGTTGAAAATCGATGAATTAGGTGACCAAGTACCGAAATTGAACAACAGTATGTAAGACTCTTGAGCAGAAGACGATATACGTCAGAAATAAATTGTTTATAGGGATTGATTATGAAAATTTCAGAATCTCTCTGACAAAGCAAATGTCCTCAAATGTTGAATTACAATTGTTTTATTCATGTCATAGTCAATGGAAGATCTTATATTTACTATGTTCATGTGGACCCTTTACTTTGTGGCAGCTACTATAAGAGATCGCTCATTATCTATGACAAGGACTGGGACTGGAAAGACTCTCTATTTATACTCAATGTCTTCCTTTTAACCAATCATAGCTAGACTAATTTTTGCTCTATCCAATCCGGATTTTCTCCCCTTCTTCGCATATTTGTTCTCTCCAGATCGGGTTAATTCATTTGTAAAACTTCAATTGAAGCTCGTGATATCTATGAATTCAGAGCAGGATGCCAATGTTTGAGATGATTTGAGTTTTGGAATTGTGAGATAGCAAACGTGACTCCGAATTTGTACTTCTGAAAATGGTACATCCGAGCTAGTAAGTATGGGAGTGTGTGGGGCAATATTGCACTTTTTTCTAACGCTTCTTCGTTATGTTATAGTAAAGCCGCTGTTGACTTTTACAGGAACTGAAAATCTTAATGAATATCCGTTACTCGTTAACTTCTTCTGTGGACCTATTTCATGCTTTTTAAGCTAATAATTAAATTGAATTCCTTGCCCCTGATTGGTCATATAATGTCGGTGAATAACCTAAACATTCCTAGGAAAGGACGTCTTTGTAGCCACTAGATAGCGTAACTATTAGACAAGTACATATTAACATGTAGACAATCTTGCATTAATTTAATGATAATGAACATGATAAACTGACGTGACAGATTCAGCAGAGGTTAGCCTGCGCGCAGACCTTGCAACAAGGGAGAAACGATTTAGGTCTCCGCGCAGGCTAGCAGTGGTGGGCAATTTGGGCGTTTGCGTATGTGGAAGAAGGTCAGTCCAAGCTTTTTCAATGGACACATTTCTTGGGCAGTTTTCAGAAAAGACAAATATGTATGATCGAGCTTCTTATTACAAAACAAAGCAGT
>JANVCG010051781.1:0-19770 GCA_025505365.1 Haliclystus inabai
CGCTGTGCGCGCGCATCGAAACAGTGTGTTGTGTTGTGGCTATCGTCTGTTGTGTTTTGCACTTCTGGGCCACCGTAACAGAGCACCGCTGTCGTTTTGGTAGCGTTGTTAAATTGTACAAATGTGGGAGACCTTCCATGGATATGTCAAGTAAAAGTGTCATGCGTAATTGATCGCTAAAAGGCATCAGCTAATTGACAAAACTTAATTCAAATCCTGACTAGTCTAAAGGCTTTGGTCTTGGATGATACCTTTACCGGAAGAGGGTACCAAATAGTGTTCAATTATTGATATAGAGCGCCATTTCAGTGATATACAGTATAAAGTATTTGGAATTTTGTAATCAGCTTGTAATTGTTAACATCAAAGTGTTATTTTATTGAGTTGGCGGCAGACATAAATTTCACAGTCATTTGTTGTTCTGACGAAAGACCCAATACTTCAACAGTGTGAAATCAATACAACGGTCGAGTGTGAACATAACATAGGGACAACAGGTTTGCGTAACTCTAGTACAAGCGCTACTGTACAACTTGAGGTGTAAACTATCTGCTTATCAAAGCCAATCAACCGAGATTTATAATGGCTCTAATTGGATCTAAGTCTGTTGCTTTTTCTCAGCCACATAATCCAGACTTTGAAATATTTGCCGCATGATATGGGCCTTGAACATGTCGCCTATAATTGTATAACTACCATCCCCTTTTATTCCACTGATTAATTTTCATACCTGGCTATGTCATAGCGTTCGATAGTATTGAGAATTTGCGATCCATCATGTCCTCCAACTACAAAGATCGATCCGTTACTTGCAACGGCACATGTGCAACGCCTTCTTGTAATCATGGGTGACATAAAACGCCACCTAAAGAAAAAAAGATTGAAATACGATGTTCCATATTTTCTTTAGCTGTATATCAGTCTAGGCAATTTGTATACCCTAGAACCACGGCCGTAACTTTCAGGTTTAGGTTGGGTGAGGGGGGCTGACGGATCTGCCCGACAAAAAGTGAACTGCTCCTAGACTTGCCCGAACATTTGTGATGGAATTATCTCGATTAAATTAAAGAGTGGATAAATTTAACCATTTTTCCCGACAAAAGCACGTTTTTTCCGTCAAAAATGCCCAAATTTAGGCTGAAAATTTTGCTGTGGGATGTGGTCCCACGGGGTCCCACCCCCACATCCCCCGGGATTTACGGCCGTGCCTAGAACTCTATTGTAACCTGATTTTTGTCACTTTCCCGATTTTCAAGATATACTGGAGAAAGGCTGCCTGGAGATAGTTTGCGAATGATTTGTTGTGAATTAATGAAAGAAATATCATGCCCATGTCACTTGAATGCCAGACACTGACAGACCGACAGACAATTGATCTCAAGTCACGACATCAATGATACGATGACATAACTGTTACGGCGGTAAGACATCTTTGATCGTAATGACGCTTAGCATGAGAAATGATATCATATCAACATTAAAACGATGACTATTCAGCCTTTTGAGAAATGTAATCAGTGTTTAGGGTGTGATGATGAGCTGATCAAAATTTTTGCTTTGCACACAAAATTGTTGTGCAATCCTGATAAGAATGAAATGGTAAATTAATCTGACGATGGCTGTTTAATTTGCGATTGAACCGTAAATTAAAAATTGAAAATTCAATGCCATTTCATTCAAAAATCTGTCCTCTAAAGTAGTTTTCTCCACTTTTATCTAACTACTGAGGTCCATCGACTCCTCCAGAGTCGCATATATACCCAGAAGAACCAGGACCCTTCGTCAAGAATCATAAAACATTTTACTGTGACATATTATGACAATTATACAATCGAGAAATATGTCCAGATTAAAGAAAGTAACAAAAAACGCTAGTATTGTTGAACAGCGTCATTCAAAATCAGTAGAACCAACGACTTGTAAAAATGGCTATCCTTTTGTTATCAGTATCAGTATGCAGATACAGAAAATATTATCGGCACAGTGAATTGACTGATTGATTATAAATTCAAAAGCTAGACCTTTAAAACATCAAATAAATAATGAATTATTCGATGTCATCAGATCCATACAACGTCGTCTTGGTCAAACGTCGGTTGTCTGCTGGGTAATGCCTGCCTAAAAAGCTACTTTACCTATTCGTTGTGGGATTGTAACATTCTACGGAATTCAATGTAGTGGTGCCATCGAAACCACCCATAACGTACAGCAGTCCATCCCATTCTGTCATGCTCATTTTACTCCGACGGGTATGCAATGAGGCTACGTTCGACCAGGAATTTTGTTCGATATCAAATTTCTTAACTGAAATTAAATAGAAAGCAAATCGGTAAAATAGAGGGTACTGTAAAACTGTTGTAAACAATGTTGTAAGATAAATGAGACACAATAGTCATCTCGTTGTCCCTGACTTATCTAACTACATTACGCTTAATGCAATATGGTTTTACTCAAAAGAGTTTATTCAGATCATGCATATTACATAAGATTATATCTATTGAAGAAATTAGTAAAGAAAATAGTGGTAAATGGTTATTATTATTGCTTTGTTCGATCAAATATTAAAAATAGATCTTGCATAAAGGTCTATATTTAACGACAAAAGGGTCATCGACCATGTCAATGAATATATTTTTATGGGACCC
Organism: Haliclystus inabai; assembly: GCA_025505365.1. NCBI lineage: Eukaryota > Metazoa > Cnidaria > Staurozoa > Stauromedusae > Haliclystidae > Haliclystus > Haliclystus inabai. Next base: position 2,646 of record JANVCG010051781.1, read on the forward strand.
ACGCTATGGTCGTTACAGGGAAGGTCTATTGTACAAGACAATCGATTGAGGGATATCTTACAAATCCCAGGTCACGTCTGGGTGCTTAAAACAATCGCTTATAACGTCAATAAAGTCATTATTCTAAGAAGAACGGGCCAGGAATTCGATGTGCTTGCAAATCTTTATTGTGTTTACAGACCGCAGACAGCTGTGTGTTGTTTTAGTTGTTTGGGCTAACCAATGAAAACACCGACAACTACAAATGATTGTCAGGAAGCGTGGGTTTGCCTGTGTTCCGTTTATTTCTCTTCATTCATGGCCACACAACAAGCGATAACGTTTGATAACGTCGATTTGACATCGTTTTATTGAAAAGAAATAATATAATTGTACTTTATTTGCACGCTATTCTATTATGCTACACACAGCCGTAGCCCTTAATAGAAGTGATGTCATCAGATGTAGTACCTACATTTAGCAATCATAATGCAACAATGTAAGGGTAATATAATATATTGCATTTACAGTCTGCATAATTTCCGTTTCATACATCTTGTCGGTAAATATTGTATAGTAGTATAGAAGTGTAGAAGTAAAGAAGCATCCAATGTTTAAGTACAAACAAAGTTGGAACAAATGAACGTAGATCCAAGGTCAGACATTCATTCTTTATAATTATATGATTACGAGCGTGATGTCAGTAAATCTTATTCTGGAGCTCTGCCAGATTATTCTGAAGACATCATTCAGCAGTGAAACAAAATTGGTACGTAACACAGTCAGCTTTTGCAATTTGCAATGTTTTGAGAGCTAAATGACGTTGAATTATTGGTAATGCCACCAAAATGACGGAAATTCGAATCACACTATACCACGGACGGTATGGTAGCTACGTTAACGCTTTAACGACTAAACCACTTTTAACTCAAAGACAAACAATTATAAATTAGCTCAGTTTGTTGCAAGCACAGTTGGGCTGGTATAGAGTAAGTGTAGAGTAAATTGCCTTCAGGGGGTGGTACTGATGTTGATGTATTGACCACTACGAACTAGTTTCATAACACTCTTTGTGCCCAGATTGGATTCTCAGAAATACCCTCTCAATTCGTGGCTTCATCCAAGTACATTTTACTTTCGAAATAGAATCGAGAAATCGTCAACACACCATGATATAGGTTACATTTATCTTGATACTGTGGAGATCTGGGCCTATAGTATCAGTCTTCTTCCAGTTAGTATAAAAAATATTTGTAACAATAATGACGGGATGTGGCAGAAGTATGGTTGGATGATGACAAGATATCAAAGTGTTACGCATCCGCCGTCTCTCTCCTGGTGGTAAGATATTTGTTTTGCTTTTCCTGGCATTATTCTGTAAATTGAAACAGAAGCTATAAAACCAGTTAAATTTCGACTAAATCCAAACGAGTGTAACTCGTGTGAAACGTTGTGATGTAAATAAAATACTGTAGATCTTAAAGCTCAAGTGCGTCCGCTTGTTGAAACTGGGTATGAATCAAACGTTGAATGCTGCAGAAACCTTGTTTAAACATGTTACACAATGAGAGCACACAACATGTTTAGCTTGAAAAAGAAAATTTACATTTCGTCAACATTTCCCACGTTTCGATCACACTATCATCACTTTCTGTATTGTTGTAGGAAAGAGGCCAAAAAATTTTCTAGATTGTCAAATTGAAATATTTAAGTGATTTGTGCCTGTCCAATTTTGAGCTGGTCAGTCGTGCTTGCTACTTCTATTTTACTATTAGAAATCATGTGGTGTCTGCAGGAATTTTGATGACGCTTGCAAAACCAAAAATGTGGTACGATACAGATCAGATGATCAAATCCGCTTGCCATTGAAAATATAAAATCTTGATTGCGAAATTTAGATTTAGCTAGATGAAAACCTTGCATAAACTGGTTTTAAAAATCCGATGAAGTTTCAAAAGAAAGGGATAGTATTTTAAAGGTTCGGGGGGGAGGGGTTGGAGCGTCCCGTTTGCGATCTGAAACCATTCACACATGGTGTGATTGGTCATCATGCCGTGGTCTTATTGACAAACTACCTGAGTCCATCGTTTCTGAATTTAGAGTAACAAAACCACCAGCAACAAACATTTCACTTTCAAATGAAGCAACACCATGATAACCTCGCTCTTGTGTTAATCTTGGTAACTCTGTCCAGGTTCCTTTCATTACATTGAAAGAAAATGCTGCAAAAATAAAATCAACATTACAGCTCTGCCAACTTTGAAAGCGTGGGTAAACATTGACAATTGACCAATGTAAATGAAAGAGCATATGGAATATTACTTGCAGATAACACACCAACCACAGCATTGGAATGCAAAACCTGTTCTATCGGTCAACTGTATTCCTTAATACACCTGTCCAGTGTGTCCACGATGGTCATGCAGACAAAACCCTTGAATGCACAATGTAGCCTGTCTACAGATTGCACCTCATTTTCATAGGAGGAATAACTGCTCGGGATATCTACCCCAGTACATATCGTTTTTCAAGTACAGAAATGCCTAATGTATTTATACACAAATATTGAGATGTCACTGTGTACAAGCCTCACCCGTTGAATGAGAACATGAATCACCATTGCCACCACACGCTACCATAACTTCGTTACTATTCTCATAATTACGTGGTCTCGTTCTTGTTGTTTGATACCAGCCTCTTCTATTTGGTAGTAATAAGTAATGATGAGCCTCCGTCAAGTATTCTCGGCATTCTGGGTATTGACTGAAAAGTAATTCTGGTTCAACGTGGTCGATTAAATAATCAGCATTCATCATTGGGAAACGTACATGTTCCATAAATTCAGGGAAATACTTCTTTCTTGACTTTAAATCATATTTGAACCATCTTAATACTGCCTCGTAAAACGCTTCTTCATTTAAAACCCATAGTTCATCTCTAGATAGTAAAGGACGAAGTTGATGTGCTGGCAACTCAACAAATTCGTCACTTTCAGTAACATAAGAAAAATTATCATAAATAAACTTTGAGACAGTTTCATAAAGATTCGAACAAGCATAATCTTCAGCGAACCGTTGCATACCCAAGCAATTCCATACAGTGAGTAATGTTAAAAGAAATCTACAGCAGGCGTCTTTTAAAGACTTGATAAACATTAAATTAGCCACCTGTAACATCGCTTCAACATTATCTGTGTCTAACACCACTTCTCCTGTATAGATGTATGTCATTGTAGCTTCCATAGTTTCAACACTAATACCTTGTATGTGTATGTATTTATCAGCACTTTCTTTCAAGCCGCTATTAAACATTGCGAAGAAGTAATCTGAGCTTGATGCTAAAACATTCTTATGAGCGTAAAATTGTTTCTCTTGTACAATAAGAATAATATCGCAGAAGCCAAGGTGACCGTTTTTCCGGAATTCGTCTAAATGACGGATGACTTCACGTGGATAACTTTCGTCGACAAATTTGAATTGCTTACCATGGTTTTTTCCGACTCCCAACATCATGATTGAGAACATCTAAACTAGAACGTTTTAGAATAGAATGTTGAGTAGGGGCGCTCGTTTAATAGAGCGGGAGCAAGCGCATATCGAACATTTCGAATAGTTCGATTGGAGCGCCCCTTTTAACGTTCCAAACTAGTTGCGCTCTGCAAACCGGGCGCTCTTAGTAAAGCGTATTATGACGTCAAAAAGGAGTTTGACTCATTCTGAATGCAAATCATTTTAAATCATTGATAATAATGCACAGGTACTGCTTGTTCTTTTGGAATACCTGTTTTGACATGTCTTTTTACTTCTCAAATTAGGACGCAAGTACAATTTCTTGATTGCTTTTACGTAGAAAAGAAAATTGGAATATCGGAATATGCATCAAGATCTCAGACGAAGTGAGGAATCAAGCTTGATTAAAGCTAGATAGATCGGGGTTTGCTAACAGCAATTCAAAGCTGAGATGTTCGCTACGAACGATTGTGGATGTTGATTGAGAAATGTGTAACTCTTTTCAGTTTCAAACGATTCATTACATGTTCATGAAACTTAGTCTCATTATTTTTGAAAACGATGATAGTCGATGTTGTTCGGCTACATTCGGACTGAAATCGATCACGTGGGTAGTTTTGCATCCGGTCAAATACCATTAAGTTACCGATTTCGTGCTACGCAGCCTTTGACTAACCGATTACGTGCAGTACCCTTAACGACTACGCGTCGCTTATGCTATATCGATAAAAATCTGTGCATTCCTTTACTAAGAATAGTGACACACTCTCCCGAGATATTATGCATGTGAAGCCTGATTGATGCTTATTTATCGATTGCATTGTCGTGGCTAAGAAAAATGAAAACACAAAAATGATATGTATTTTTTTTTATGTTGTTAATTCTATAACTGTATAGTCATGAATAAGTATGAAATTGAATACAATACATGATGATGAACATTGTTATCAAAATGATTCAGTTGGATTATATTGATTAGAAAAAGGGGGATACAGATTATCTCCTATTCTGTTCGCATTGTCCATCTCAGAGTCACGCAATCAGAAAACCACCGTATGTGACCATCTGAGTGCCCCCATGTAACGAGGGGACAGGAACGAGATTTGTTAATTCGGGAATAACATTCTAGCCACCTCCTTTAGCTCTACTAACAGGTAAGATTTAAGTTGAATTATACTTACAATTAAATAATGATTGTTATGGTACATTTACATGTAAGACAAGAACTATATTAGAAAGATAATTCTATAAAAATCGTGAACAAGTATTACTACATTGCATACTTTGATTGTAGAACCAAGCACTTATGGTTAGAGCTACAATGTTGGACTCTAAAGGGCAATATGACATTGCTTGGTGTCAATCTTTTGTTTGTGAGATACAAAAAAGTCATTGGGTGATATTTCAAACATCAAACACTTGTCAAAGCTGTAGCTTTTAGGTAGAAATGCGAAGAATTGTATAAAACCTAGTTAAAAAGACCATGCTGACTCATTTTGATTTTTTAGCCCAATTTAAATCATCGACGCGAGGACGGTAGCCAGTCAATGCTGTGATCAAACGTTCTAATCTGGTCCAAAATCCAATACATTCCAAAGGATAATTTAACCATCCGGTTGTAATACAAAAATAAGTTTCGTGTGGTGATACATGATGAATCCGATGATGTCGTTTAGGTAATATAATATGGCAGTCTTGTAAAAATGTGACCCAGCCAGGTAAACCAAAATATGTGTGTGACCATTTATGTATTTGATTAGTTAAGGTAACAAATATAGCCAATGCAAATAAGAAAATATCAAATTGATATGTCGATTGTAAATCTTCCTTATTGAATGTTTGGTATTTATAAACTTGGTAGCATAATGGTACGATTGTTGTTAAACAATTATCACCGTTTGTCTCTATGATATCATGGCGTGTAATAGCTGTAGGGTCTACATGGTGCTCTCGAAAAGGACGAATGAAGGCCTAGAACGAGATGAACAAGATACATCACATCCTCTGAAAATTAGCTCTGGACTCATGAGGTCAGAACTATATGTTGTCCTGTTGAGAGTCGGAGAGGACTTAAAATAAATTTATTAAATTCAAAGTTTTTGAAATAAAATGCAGTAAAAATCAGAAATCGCGAAGCCACTTTTGAATGCCAGAAAAGTAAATATTTGCTGTTGGTCTAGGCCTCTTACCTAAATCTGTAAACGCAAAAGTCCACTAGTCTGGTCTTTTGGAATTTCTCCATAATTTTTATTCCATACTTTCTTTTCTTTTTAAGTAAAGTGAAAAAACTTAATGTGCAATACATAACATTGCTGCTGCTTTCACGAGTTAAATGCTACTTTTTATTTATATAAAATATTTTGCATGTTTGACACAGGTGTGGTCCAGATTTGATCACAAAATCTGACAGAATCGCTTAAAATAAAATGTCATATCTCAAACAGTGCAATTAAAATGAATCCCAATGACTTGAATTATTGAATAATCATATCCAGACACGCAGAGGTTACTATAGAAGTATGGAGATTATTGTCTAATGATATGCAAGATATAATGGACCACAAGTTTCATGGCAGCAGATTAAAAAAATTGCATACACTTTGGATCGTATTTTGCTATGTTTCTTGGACCCAAGAGTCCAGGACAGGGACCTTCTTTTGGAGAACCATATTGATCTGGCTTCCCGAAATCAAGGATCACAAAATACCTCCAAATTCACAAGACAAAATACGTCACATCAACTCACACTAGAAACAATCAATGTGTTGCATACCTTCCCAATCACAGGTAGTTCAACTGACCCCCATGAATCTGCTGCCCAGTGAACAAGGCCAGAAAAAAAATCAGCAATAACCATACCGAGAACTAAAAAAATAAAGATCCATATATAATTGGACCTTTTACATGAGATCTGGCATTTAAAGCAAAGTAACTTGAAAAGTAACCAAGTTAGTCACAGCTCTGAATAAACCATTATGATTGAATGATTACGTTTGAGAAATCTAGTTTTTACTTTTGCATTTGCTGTTAGGCTAGGAATTATTTTTCATTTGATTCATGAGAATTCTTTGAAAAGTTAATTTCAGTTTTCGAATATGCGTACCGAATATAATTGACGTTTGAAAAAATGGCTATTTCACCTTCAAAAATACTATTTATGCAGGCTATTTATAAACTAGCTTTGATTCAAAAGCTTGCTGATGACAAACATTACATCCACAACAAGCAAAATTGTTAGTGGATTGCTCCAGTTTTAGCTGGTTTTACCCGAGGATAAAGTAGGTCTTTCGCCTTTCTACTGTACAATATACAGAATCACTCTAAATTTCAACATTATATTTGAAAGCCCTCAGGAGCCTCCATCGGGGAGAACTAAATAATTTAGAATGGTGAATCTTACTTTCAAAATTTATCAAACTCTTCCCAAGTATTTTGTTTCGAAATCTTTGAGAAGTTTCTGTTACAACTTGAGTAAAGTCAAACAAGAAATAGCCACAAGTTTTGATTGTGTTGATTAGTTTTCGTTTTGTGTGTGTCTTATGCCTGGTGTTAAGTAAGTTCATCCATGTTGTATCTCAATGAACACTAATAAATAAATCAATATTTTACTAGATTGATTACAATATCCTTTGAACATGTGCCTCCAGCTGAGGGCACATCTAATTCACATTCACATTCACATTCACATTCACAATTCATACTAATTCAGATCTATTCTTTCACAAGTTTTACAGATTTTTTTGCAGACTTACCAAATGCAATCGGAACAAAGATGATGTTTGAAGTATTCATCTGTTGCAATAGTTTATACCCATACGTAATCAATAGGAATAGACATACTAACACACTGGCTGTCTCCATCATACGCTTCTCTGAAATCAAATAATTCGAAAGCTTGATAGATTTATCGAAGAAAACAAGATCAAACACTGGTCTACAATTCGTAAGATTTATTGATCAATATAAAACCACGTAAATCAGAACATGACTTGCAGTCTGCTTGCCCTTGGTTAATATTGACACTTCTTCCCATACATTCAACAGTTATTGATCGGAGGTGAGGTGAATATCGGCTGATTATGACCAAGGTCTGCCGAGGTCATTATCAGCCGATATTCACTGAACCTGAGATCAATAACTGTTTTAGTGAATATCAAACAGGTCAATTTTGAAAAAATGATTGTGAAAGCTATTTTTATGTAATTTAAAAAAAATTATGAATTTCAAATAACGCAAGCATGAGTGAAAGCAGGGAAGGTAAACAATAGTTGAATAAGTCTCCAGCTTATTGCAAGAAATGTTCACTTATGCAATCATTTCAATAGATAAGATCATGGTTTACAGTTTCATTATAATCCAAACTTGAAGTTTTCAAACAAGATTCGAACAGTAAATGCATTTCTCTAGTGTAGGCTCTTGTAATAAAATAGTAAAAAAGGATTACATTTACAATTTCTATCTTACAGCCTTTATAAACAACGTTGAAGCAGCTTTTGTTGCATTCTTTGGGATTTTGTTGCAGATTTTTTCTTCATTTCCGATACTTAGTATTTTAGTTGTTGATAAACGTGAACTAATCTTAAAATCTCCATTTTAATTTTGCCGATTTTGGAGGCAATTTGAGCTGGTGAATATATCTTTGTATATTGACCACTTTTACACCAATCAAATTGCTCTATTTTCATATTGACTGGTTGATATAACCCTATTTACTAACAATATTTATCAATAGGCATAAAGTGACAAGTGTTTTGTGTTTCAAACAAAGTTTAAATATCTGGGGCCAGATTTCAAACTTGATTGCATAAAATGATGTGAATCTCTTGTATTTTCATTAAACAAAAAAGTATCACTTCACGAATCAAGAGTCACCATTGCCTATTTGCTGACTGTCAAACAATACAAATGCTGCTGACAACCATTTTCTTATCATTTGGAACAATTTTTAATATTGTTGAATGTGGCTTAAAGCTAGGGCCAAACGAACGAACATTTCACCGATGCCGAACACGCATATTCGATGAAATGTTCGATCGTTTGGCCAGACGTGATCGCCGAACATTTTTTCTTTGCCATGTTTGACGGAGATGAAGGTGTTGAAACACGTTGGTGCTTTGTTGTATGACGTAAGACTTCATTTTTACCAAAGTTTCACTCTTCATTCTGACCATTTCTGACTTAGCACAGCCTAGTTTTAGAGGAAGCCTATATGCAGTGTCACGATATTGCCTTTCATTTTGGCTACTGACTATCGATTGATTTCATACACTTTACACAAGCACTGTGCTTCTCCTGGCTTTCGCAACTGAAAATTGTTAGTGTCTGCCAATTGTATTATTCCTTACTAATCAACTATGTGTTCAGTGCGACAAGTTGACATAACTGTTTTGTATTAAGATGCCACAATAGCAACGACATATAAAATAGCAACGAGAGAAGTGAAAGCATTACTGGAAACACGTGCAATAAAACAATCAAAAACGAGCGCCAAAATTGAGCAATTCACACATTCTGTTGAGATAAAAGCGAGGCACATCAAAATGAGACAACACTCTTGCACATTTTCGTTTGCTGTTCGTCGAACACAGTTTTCACGATTAGCCACCCCGACACGAACATGAAATGTTTGACGAACATCACCAACCGTGTCGGGCTGATGTTCGACGAACAATGTTTGTTCGTTTGGCCCTAGCTTAACAGGCAAGAACTTTCGAAATTATGTCAATACAATAGTAGATTGGTCTTAAATTTTCTGTATGCAGTCTATTCAATTAGAGTAGAAATCATAATGCAACTTCAACTTCGTGGAGTTTCTCTTTCCAAAGCACTGGTGGTTGTTACAGAAATAGTGAACATTAGATTAAACAATCAAACTTGCTATTTCATACGGCATTCTCATCCTATAAGCATAGAACATAGCCCTAAGCCTAGCCATTTCCAATTTTAAGCTTAAACTCATTTACCAGAAATAATAAAGTTTAATTGAAATCTAAGAATCCACTTACAACTTATCATTAAAAATATATTTTGGCTGTTGTGATGTTGAGTTTTGCAGACTTAAAACTTTTGAATTTTGCATAACACATAATGGTCTATAATAGAACTGTGAATAAATTCACTATTTTGGATTTGATTCAAAAATTATCAGACACCAGAAAACAAACTTCTGCAATCACACAAGTACAGTCCATGTATGGTTGATGCTAGTATTAGGAATACGGGGTTATTCATGGTTTCACGGTCTGATTGTCTGTTTCAGAGTTTGTTTAAAATTAGGCAGACTTGATATTGTGGTCAGTAGTGACCACGTAGAATAAGATATTTGAATACAATGTAACTAAAAAAAGCAGTCTGATTCAGCTTACATATACAAATTTAGCCTGAGTGAAGGCAGTCATTTTCTTCGCATACAGTAGTCGTAATTTGGAAAAGTCTGTATGCACGCAGGCAATTACGAAATAATTCAATTTGACTTTGTTTACCAAAACATGAATAAAAAATCCTTTTCAACAAAGTACTTCATTTGTACATAAAATAAGATTTTGATAGTATTCAAATAGTCCACGATATTGTTTTCCTTTTGGATATTCAAAGACAGGGAGATGAATCGCATTCCGAACAGGTTGAATTTATGCAATGTAACAGAAGCAACTGCAAAAGCCGCACATCTATTGTTGAACACGAAAGGTCCTTGGTGAGGGTGCGGCAGTCACTCATTCAAAACATAACCTGCAGGTATTTGACGAGGTTAAGAATTAAATCCCACTAGCTATATAAATAGCAATAAAACATACGAGATAACTAAATTAATTGTAGGTACACGCATTCTTGAGTTATAATTCCTAATTTCGATATGGCTTGAAACATGCTATGTATTGGTTGTGCAATTTTCAATCCTCAGTGTCGTGTGAAGCATCGATTGTTTTGATAACGGGAGGGCAAATATTTAGATTTGACCATTTCAAGAGAAGCAAGAGAAAAAGACCGTATCTAAAACAGATATTGCTGTATCTGAATCAAAAAAGATGTTTAGCTAAACATTCAAGAGGAAGTTTAAGCTCGTTGTTAGGCGACCTCAATACGGCTGTAAGAAAGTTTCAGGCTTGAGTCTCGTCTCTCGAAGTTTGGCAGAGCCAACTGTTGTAAAAACATAGCTTGGATGAGTTAACTGCTAATCATGCGATAAAAAAGGTTTGAGAGCAATGAAAAGGACAAACCTGGAGTATAACCATCTGCCAACATCTCCTTTGCACCAGGACTGTTTGCACTTCGGACTTTCTTCTCTGTCCCGTTCCTTTCAACGTATTTACAGGCAGCACTAACATCATCCCCAACATTGTTATTCATGGATTGTAAATAAACCATTTTTCCAGTAGGAGAAACTACAAATTTCTTAAATCACACAGCTTCTGTATGTTAGTTTATGTATAGTTTCTCCCGAAATGGTTGAAATCTTCAAGAACCAAGTTCAAAGTCGACAAAGGGCAACGTCCAAAACATAGCCACAGGGCGCACCCTGTCTTTGGATTGATAAATTAGGGGCATATTTGGCTAACCCTGCATAGGAGGGGCATTAGGGGCATCATGGTAAGGCAAATCGATCTGGGTGAAATCCATTAGTTTTAAAGCAATAGATCCAAAGAAAACATCAACATAAGAAGCCACTGCTTATGTCTTTCTTTATGAAGTCAAACTCACCTCAGCTGTAAAGTGATGGATATTGCCACTTTGCCACAATTCACAACGTCTATTTCTACTGTCACAGGGAAGGACAAATGTTAGCCACAGGGAGGAAAACTAATTGTTTACAATCGAATGAAATCCCATGTGCTTTCATAGGTGACATAGGTCTTTTTAGATTTCCCACAACATCCTGAGCGTGAAGGCTGCATGACTTTATAAAGAGGCGATTCTATAGTGTTGCCAAGTGATGAATGTTTCATTCCCGGTTCTAACGAGTCACTTGTAAGAGATGATTGTGATTCATAACCAGATAAGGGGCATTAGGGATGGATGAACTCCCAAAAAGCCAAAGCATATTGAATTGACAACTCCTCGATAATTCTGTAAGATAAAAGGACTCATCGTTGACGTGACAAAGTTGGTTGAGTTATAAAAAGACCGACAGGGTGTCAAGCATTTGTGAATGCAGAATTGAAGTTCATTTTCAAGGGCCATTGTCATTGGAGAAGAGAATAAATCACTTGTGAGGGGCATTTGCAATTGTTTTTCTCGAGGTGTGGATCAAAAGTAAAAGGATTTTACCGTATAACATCAATGAAACCAAGCCTAAAGGATTATCGTATAAACGTGCGTTGATTGGAATTAAATGTACCATCCAACATTTATCTTTGAAGCATTGAAATGGACAGCCTGTTCTGAGTGTTGTCTTACACAATCAATTACCTTATTTTGACTGCACACAAACACATGAACAACGGGAGACAAGAGAACAGGTTTGAGGTGAACAAGTAAACTGTGTTATGTGTCTTCATCTACGATTATGGAAGCTCTTCGCGTCTGGCTTTACTCTACGATGTCGGTAAGATTTGTGAATTGTATCTTCGTGACATAATTAGACTAGTTCTTCAATTACTCTTTGAAATGGCTCTTCAACTTATAATGTGTTACGTAAACAACATTTCTAAACTTTCATGTATCTGTAAACCGTTCGAAGAACATTCATAACTCTTCAGCAAAATCAACACAAGCCAATTCTGAAACTGAAAAGTATTCTACATTGATTTATTTTTAATTTTAGAAGAAATTAAAATTGAGCTATAAAATCACTTTGGCGCGAATTTGATTTCCTGTGAGCACACGCTGTTCAACCGGAAATCCAAAGGGAACTCCCCCAGACGTGACAAGCGCCTCTAAACTTCGGAGCAGCTATAGCCAATGTGAGGGGCGAGTCCCTTACTGTGTCTTTGGGTTGTAAATGTGAGTGAGTAAGTCCATCTCATGTAGTCATGTTTTGAGAGTTCAATGTTGTTGTTGTGATCTCCATCTTGGCGCCCATTATCATTTAGCGAATCCTCCCAAATAATAGATAACAATAATTTTGAATCTTATCTTGAGAAACAATACACCACAGGGAAATTAATTTCATGGCTCACATAACTCATTGATGCATCTTGAATTGTATTATCACAATTTCTCACACCAGACAATCTGAATCTTGAGATAAAACGGTCTGATTCAGGCTGACAAATTGATGTTGATGTTGATTAAAGCACTAACCAACACACATTTGGGACCATTCATTTGACCTCAGTATACTGTAGTACATTTGCAGGCTTTGTATTGATTATTAGTTTATAGTGTTTACACTGGGGTAATAATTGTGGTATTTGTAGGAAGTGACATTGAACATTATGATATGGCAGTACAACATGAGCTTTGGAATTGAGTTTAAAATCTAGATAATGCTGAACTGGTCATTCTAAGACTCTTTATAAAAAATCAATTGTGTTTCGAATCTCTGCCTGATCGCTGATTGGTTGTTTGCCATGTTCGTGTCAGAGTTCATAAAACAGGCTATCTTGTTCCCGCCACAAAACGTAACAAAATAACAACAGCAAATGTAACTCAGCTTCGGGTTTAATTTCATTCATAATTCATAAGCCACTAAAGTTGCAAGAGTAAATGATAGTGAAACGAGTAATGAAAATATTGAATCTTCAAGAAACCAACAGACTTATTATTGAATTGTAGGCATTTCTGTAACGTCAACATCATTTGCACAATGTTTACAGTCTGTTCCGCATTACTAGCTCTGTGTATCTTCATGTAGTTCAAAAGAGAAGTGAACAGTCCAATCTTTGTTGTAAATAGTTGTGTTGATAGTTCTCATGTTGTGTTTGTTAAATGAATAATATTATATTGAGTAGGCCAACTATCAACATTAATATACTGCATTATTTGAATACAATTGCAACAGGTTTATGAATTGATTGTTCCCAAGCTATTGAATGTGTGTCCCAATTGATCTGTAGTATCTACCTCAATTGCTCTCAGAGTAACTGTACTCCTCTAGAAAAAAGTCCTCAAAACAGGTGCAGATCCTTTCAACCATTAAAGACAAAAGACTGCTGCGAATTGATATACTTGTTGATAAGCCATAGGTTTATTGTTCCTTGTCTTGTTTCAGATCAAGAACACTGAGTCTCCTACTTAAAAACAACACTGAATTTCTCTCTGCTGTCAAAGATTATTCATCTCTCTCAACACCATCTATTGTATTTGGAGAAAGTGGATACGGTCCTGGGTACTGTCATAATCCAGTTGATATTGCCATTGGAAAGAGATTCATTTATGTCACAGAAGAGATTTTAAATTGTGTTAATATATTTCAGCTTGATGGTCAATATTACTACACTATTGGAAACAAAGCGAAACATTTGAATGAAGGTTCAAATGGTGTAACTCATAAAAAATTGAATTCACCTTTTGGGATTTCGATACTTGAACCGACTGGTGAAGTATTTGTCAGTAATAAGAAATCAAGTACGATAATTGTATTTGATGAAGAAGGACGTTATTTAAGACAATTCACATGCCGACATCGTAATAAGAAAACATTTGACTGCCTCACAGGTATAGCTGTACATAATAATGGTATTATCGCCTCTGTTGATACAACAAGATCACAAGTAACAATTTTTGATAACAACGGTAATTTTTTAAATGAATTTGGAAAAGACGGAAATGATAATGGTGAATTTGGTATGCCTGAGTATATTGCTATCGACAGTTGTAATAACACTATAGTTGTATCAGACACTATTAATAGTCGAATACAGGTATTTAATATGAATGGTGAATTTATTTATAAATGTGGAAAAGCTGGTATTGGTTGGGGTATGTTTGATTTTCCATCAGGAATAAGTGTTGATAACGTTGGTAATATTTTTGTTTGTGATCGAACACTTCATTGTATTCAAGTCTTTGATCGTCATGGTAATTTTGTGCATACGTTTGGTTGTTTAGGGAGTGCACCCGGAATGTTTGATAATCCCAAAGGTATTGATATTAGCTCTGATAATTGTATAGTAGTTATTGATAATGATAATAACCGTATTCAGATGTTCTGATAATTTGTATTATAATTTATTTAGGAGGGATTGATCATGACAACATTAATTAATCAGTGGTGTTTATGTGCTGATTTTTCAGTTAGGAATGGTCTGCTTTAGAGTCATGGAAAAAGTGATTCCAGTAAGAGAACTACTGTATAACTATTTATAAACTTTATTAGAATCATTTTAGAATTGGGAATCGTGATAATCAATTCAAACCAACTCCAATGCTTAGCAAAAATAATGTTCTTAATTTTTTTTCCAATTTCTAAAAACATTTTCGACACCACTGAATAATTATGTCTGTTCTTTCTCTCCAGAGCTTATTGATAGAGAAACGTATATATATTTATTAAAACCATTCAATAAAGACAACAAAATTCAATTTTTATCATTCTCATAGGATTATAAGATGTAAAATAATTATAGCAAATACGAGTAGATATTATGTTGTGACAAGCTGCCATGAACATGAGGTAGCAAATGTTGATAAGAAAGATTTTTACAAATAATAATGTAAGTTATAGTTGAATGAAATTCAAAACCTACTGAATTATTGTTCATTGTTTATGCAAACCTTTGCCTCTCAGTCCTTGTGACCATTTTGATTCCTTGGTTGCTGTCTTCAATATTGTCAAACTGCAATTTATTGGTATCACGACTTTTGTAATTCCCAAATCTGTGATATAAATATAGTTCAACAATTACAATTAATGGTTTGATGGCATCTTATCTCACATTAGAGCAGTCTTCAATCAGAGGTACATGCCTACAGTCCTTTCCAGTGTATGCTCTCTTTAAGAAATAGAGAATGCTGACATCCTCAAACTTAGATACAGTATCTACTTGATTGAAAGCACTGATGTAAGCATTCAATAGATCATGTAAATTGAAATCAACTCAACAATGAAAAAGCTATTTGAAAGCTCATTTTATTAAGATAATACCATCCTTTCAACAGAAATCACTAAACTGGGGACTTACTAGAATAATACGTAATTTTTGAAATTTTCAATGATTTAGATCAATAACATTCTATAGCTTTGCAAAATTCTGAGCTCGAAATATGCAAGTAAAAATAATGATAGAAAGAAAATTGCTCGAAATAATGAGCATCATACATTTTTTAGTGTTCGAATTCACGTAGAACTGAACAGAAATTTAGATTCCATTTCCACAATAGACTATAGCTTACACAAACATTGCAGCATTAACGAACTCAATAAAGAAATTATTTTTATGCTTTGTGGTCTATTATATCTATTTGTGGTGACCTATATCTAGCATTATCAATGTACCTTTTATGTCAATTCACTAACCTGAATGTAAGACTCAGATAACGTAATCATTGGTGGTAGGATTTCCTTAACATGAAGATCTTGTAATTCAAACCACTGCTTAGCGCCCTGTTAAATAACGACAAATACAATCTGATTTAGTACAAGTGAAGTCAGTAAGTGCTGCAGCAGCTACTAAGGGAGGTGCAATTATAAAACCAACTTCTGGCTCAAATCTGATAAGCGAGGCCAGTTGGATCAAATCATTCTCCAAACAGAATATTGCATGTTATGTTAATTCAATTCGAAATGCAGGACTTTGACATAGATGATGAAAATGGAAACACTTAATTGCGGGGTATTGGTTTTAGCATTTGGTTATACTTTGGGATTAATTCAAATCTGACTTGTTTAAAATAAATTCAACTTCCAACAGTTGGAATTCTCAATTTCAAAGAATCTATGAAATAACTATTGAAGAAAATGTTCCTGCATTGTAACTTGCAAAAAATTAGTCATTTTAAAACCTGATAGTAAAAATAAAAATTCAATCAATGCTTATTTGCTAGGATTAGTTTAATTTTTTTATTACTTTAGTTCTCATAATGTAATTAACAATAAAATCAAATTCTATACAGTATCATTGGTTATTCAAAATATATTTTATAGCAGTGCAGTAAAAATACTTGCCTTGTGCAGTAGATGAACCCTGTAACTGCCTTTGCCAGAGCCTTTGCAATCAAAGAAAAAGACATAATTTGTACAAAGTATACAACATTCCATTATAATTTCACAATATGATATCTACACTATTTAAAATACTTAATAGTAACTTATTTCATCAGTGTTAATTAAGCAAGATTGGTGAGAGTGACGCTGAAGGTAACATGTTAGTAATGTACTGTAGCATTATTAACCTTTTAATTAAAATTTAGAACTAGTATGTTCATTTAGAAAAACCTCTTCAATACCATTCAATTTGAATCAGTTCAGCTCAATACAGTTTGAAATAGTGATTGACTGCATATTTTTTGAGACAATTTCAAATGATTAATCAGTGGCAACTCCAATAAACAATCAAGTTGTTCACAGTATTCTACCATGGCCTGGTCTCGAGGAAAAAGTAATTTTGCTTTTTGCTAATTTCGATATTCAGATGATCAGAAATATTAGGTTTATTACAGCACTAGAGCTCCAATCACAACATTACCTGGTAAACCATCGTGAGAAATATTAGCCACTAAATCATAGGTTGTAGACTTATGTAGCTTTTGTACTTCAG
>JANVCG010051892.1:0-12375 GCA_025505365.1 Haliclystus inabai
TATCTATCATTGAACAATTAGATTCACTCATAAACAACACAAGCAATAGATTGCAATTTTTGTATCCAGGTTTTTGGAGTCTTAATTTTACCATGCATATTTTGGGGATAATCTAAGATGGTCAATGTAGCTTTGTATAATGACTACTGCTAGAACAATCAAATTGCTGTATTTTCATGTTCACGGGTGTGATATTTACTAGTCAGTTATACAACACCCTCAATCAAGTGATGCCTCTAAGTCAAATAAAATACATACATCACCAAATCGTGGTGCACAGGATCGTTTAAGGCTTGGATTTCTAGTCACATTTGAAATGCTTACAGCCCGCATGTCTGTTTTAAATATTTAAGAATAGAGTTTATGTTTTATAAAATAATGCAGAGGCTTCTTACTTTGAGAAAAATGCAAGTAGTTTGATCCCTGTCAATTTTGATCCGTGCGAATAAATGGCATGAGTTGCTTCTGTGACTACATGGATTTTAATCTCTGACAAATCCTTATTTCTGTTATGTAATACACATTCCATGCAGCTACAGTTAGGCTATTAGATGTAAATTGCCTGTAGAGTAAGAGCAAATTTTCTCGTGTGAATTATCTAGCAATGCTCAATTATAAATATATTGTTCTCAAAAGTATTTTACTGTTCTACTGTGTTGCTGGATTATGCTCCATCTATACGTTGTTTTTGTTTGACCATTAGGTATTGTTAATTTCTTGTAATACACAGTATATCAGCTGCATAACCCACTAATATTAGCTCCATCAATTTTGGGTTATTTTCAGAGCGTCATACAAAGTCGGTCAACAAGAACTTATTAGAATTGAAGGATGAATTGAATCGAACAAAAATTGAACTGGATGCTTTCGGCTTATGGTTGTGAGTAGATTATCATCATCTTACTAGTTATTTGTCGCTAGACCAAGACGGTATCTTGAGTTTAACTGTTTATCACTAGGCCTAGGCTCTACGTCTGCAATAGCATATGGTTCGATTTTCAAAGAGCCCCATATTGCATAGAAGACGCCTGTACACAAAAGGCTTGATTCTATTGTGTTTTTTTATGAGCAATGTTAGATAGTTTGATTGACACAAAACAATCTTTTTGCTAGTTGTCTATGTTACAGAATTGCCTCTTTATGTATCAAAACCTTCCTCTCAGTAATTTCAAATATTGTTCTCAATGCTATAAATGGCTCATTGCTAATCAGTGATCATGTTAGACTGTGATATTAAAGCTAAACAATGTTTTATTGTACTGAAATAACACTAATCTCTTGAACATTATTCTGAAAACTAACAACTGTCAACTTCAGAATTCAGTTCAAACTGAAAACTAAAGTGATTCATAATTTTCAAATTTGTAGCTTTGTTTAAAATGAGACACATTTCAGAATATGTTTCATACAAATCATAATTATAAATCAATTTCAAATCGGAGGAAAAGTAATTTGTTGAAAAACTAGGCCCTTGAAACAAAAGTGCCTACCGCCCAAAATATCATAAAACGGTCCTGCATAATACTGACAACCTATTGGGACAGCTAAAGGCATGTTGATGCATTCATGTAATACTACTGAAGCCATGGAATATTATTGTTTGATTATCGTACGATTTCCAGTTACATACCTGTGTCAAAAATGACCTTGGAAATCATACATCCTCTATATGGGGCACTCACTCCTAGGCACATACTGTGTTAGTATTAATAATTAAACTTCAAGCAACAGATGTCCAAGTTGTTTACATCTTTATTAGACAATGATGTCTTTTTTGTCATACATGTATGAATCTTCACATTGTCTTTCAATTGCTACTCAGACACGGCACTGTCCTGAAGCGATTAGATCTCCATGAGCAAGCCATTGAATTGTTTGTAGATGCGTTGGAAAAGGATCCTCTGTTGTGGGCAGCATGGGATGAATTATCTCTGCTATGCAAAGACAGAGACATGGTAGGATTCAAAATTAATAACACTCCCAGGTACTTTTTATCACTCATTTACCAGAGACTCAAACCCGTTCACTAATATGCTGGGCTATTGTTGTGACTCTAGCGTATCTTAATACCCATAGCATACTCAATTGCAAATTTTGTAATCATTTCTTTATGTATTTCACATTCAAGATGTTTTCTGTAGGATGAGACTATCCATAATTATTTTGGACAGAATAACAACGTCTTTTTGTAAATATCATTTTGTGTACGGACACTCATTAGAGCAAAATCTAGAGAAAATGGAAGCTATTTCTATTTGAACAGAATTGATATGTAGCCTTTGTGACATTTGTCATTAGTCTTACTAC
The DNA here is from genome assembly GCA_025505365.1 of Haliclystus inabai. Classification (NCBI taxonomy): domain Eukaryota; kingdom Metazoa; phylum Cnidaria; class Staurozoa; order Stauromedusae; family Haliclystidae; genus Haliclystus; species Haliclystus inabai. The sequence goes on from JANVCG010051892.1 coordinate 2,308, forward strand.
CTTACTCTTAAAAGTTTCTTGAAAATACAGCTAAAGATGATTTAATTTTTTATACCGGAAGTAGTTTTAGCCTGATCAAGTCTCTCTTGAAAGGTCGGTTTCCTCTTGTGAATTTCCAGCATCTGATGTAAATACTGAGGCAATCCAATTTGTTTGCTCACTTTGAATATTTTTGAATTGATTTTCAACATCACTGATCTTAAATTGTGTAATTTCAAATACTTTCCGATTGTCAAGCTCAACACACCATGCTTACCAATACCAATACCTTTATAGGCTGTCAGTCTTTCAACTCATTTCTTCTAAACTGTAAAACTTTCAATCTGCTGTTTCAGATTGCAATGTTTGCATTCAACATTTTGATTAGTGTTTCTATCATTTTATATCTCTATATTCTTATTTATTAGCTAAGCCAGAAGGAATGATCAGATGCACAATTACAAAATCATTTGCACCATTCATCAATGTTTAGCACATTCAAACTGATTTATTTGGTAAATTGAGATTATGTTACATTACCCATTCTGAAGGCAGTACAATAGCAACGGGGTCACTACCTAAAATAGAATTTATAAACTATGAGTGGCCTCACTTGATTTGTTGTTGTTGTTCATTCTGATTTGAAGCAAGTCAGACATGTTCAAATCTAATTAGTTCCTGCTTGACACCCTCAGCTTAAAGCATTACGTCTACCAGATCATTGGATGACAGAATTTTTCGAGGCACAAGCGTTTCTTGACGTTCATTTGAATGAAGAAGCGTTGATGCGTTATACATCATTAACTAATGCTGGATTCAGAAAAAGTATCTACATCCAATCCCAGATTGCATTGGCACATTACAACTTAAAAGGTCAGAAGAACTGGATTTATTTCCTGGTTTCTATTCGAGAAGCTTATAGTAGTATTTGTGTTGAATTTGGTGAATGACGTTGAATGGTTCTGTGTTACTTTTTTTAGATTTTGATAACGCTATTGCTGCATTTCAAAGCATTCAAAACGAAGACCCATTCAGACTTGAAAATCTAGATGCTTTCTCAAATGTGCTATTCATACAAGTGAGTTTTTACTTTCATTTCAGTACTAATGACATTATCTTATTTCTTTATCACTTGCCACATCTGATTAAAGCTGTATACCAGTTACTAGCAATGGGTGACCCGCTCCGTTGGGCAAAGCATTTGAGTAAAATTCTATATCTTGTTTAAAGTTGAATCTATATATCTTGAAAAATAACAAATTTCAAAACTGTCGACAATAGTGGATCAGATTACATGTGTTTGACTGTATAGTAGAGCAAAAGAAGAATTTGGGAAATCACAAAGCCCGTTATGTACTAAAATTAGCAATGAGCTATTGAATGATATGCAATTCAATACATTTGCTTTTGAAATGGCTGAGAAAATAGCGGAATAACTTTGATGATTGTTCAAACCATTCAAATTTCAAACCAAAGTTACTTTTAAATTTGCAGTTTGTAAGCAAAATAATTGAAATTTATTTATTCAAAATTGCCTGTACCACCGGGGATTGGGGGGCACTTCACTTATTTTACGATTAGAAAACAAATTACTAATCAGAATATAATGAAAATCTTTGTACACGTTTGCTTTTATTTGAAGCGATGCATTGTAAGAAAATGTGAAACGTAACCGGCTGTAATGCACAGCAAAACGCAGCAATTTGCAAAGGAACTGCATTATGTATATTGATTTCTGTTGGGTGTTGAAAATGTGATAGACAACTGAACTGAAAAACACACACATGTGCATTTTAAAGTGAAAACTGTCAATAATATCGAGCAGTTCCAATTCTGGTAGATAATGCTTGAAAACAAATAAGCATCACATGAAAACGTACTGTCAACAATAGCCGATCAGACTCCATAAGCATGACGCATTGAAGCATGGCACGGCAAGGTGGTTGCGTAATAAACATGTAAATACATATTTTCTTTCGATATGTCAAGGGAAAGACGAAGTTGAAAAAACAAAGCCAGTTAAGTACGAAAATTAACAAATTAACAATTTATCGAATGATATGCAATTTGATTGATGCATTTACTTGCGAAATGCCAGTGAAAATTGCGGAAAACTCCCTGCAAACATACAACGAGAAAGACATCGACTTTTATAGGTATAGATTATAGCGTATAGTTATAAGTCTTATCTGTCACACTTACTGTACAGGGCATGTGAGTGAACTACCCTCCTTGAGTAGTTTAGTCCAGCAGATGGATTTGAAGTGCACTCAAGATTAAGTACAAGTATCAAGTGATTTTTCTCCTTGTGATTGACTACCCGTAACTAGAGTTATTTGGAATTACTGGATTACAATTATAGCCACTTTTCAGCTGTATGTGTGTTTTCTCCGAATGTGATGACTTGGGTAGAAGCTGCCCAATCAAGACATTTGAAAACATAAACCATCAAAACCATTCTGAATCACTAATGGGAAGTTGTATTTTCAATGATATGTAGGCCTAGCTCCAGATACAGTAACTGTAAAATATTTAGAAAACAAATCTAGAAAATTCAAAATGAAACTTGAATACAGGTTTTGTCCATGCATCTCATTAGTCAACAAGTTAACCTTATTGCAACTGATTTTGTAAACTACTTTATCATAGAATGATCGATCATCATTAAATCTACTTGCTCATCGTGTCGCTGAAGTTGATAAATACAGACCTGAGTCTTGCTGTGTGATCGGTAAGCAGAGCAACACCATCTTTACGTATTTTATTGTATCTGATCCAGTAGTTGCGTTAAGATCAATCTTTTAAGTATTCAGACTGGACTATTAGGGACAGAATGTAGCTCAAAAAAAGCCACCCTTCAAAATACCTATTGGTCTTACTTATCTCCACAAAACATTTTTTTCATTATTTCTAAGGCTTCATAGAATTCCACTACATTTCTCCTTCGTTTCAGTGCATTTAATATTTTGAGAATGTTTTACAGTATCTATCAATTTATTGCTCACATGAAATAAGTCATTGATGCCTCTTCTAGGGAATTACTATAGTTTGAGTGGTGAACATGAGAAGGCATTATTGTACTTCAGACAAGCGCTACGCTTAAACGATCAGTATGTTGCTGTTTGGACGCTACTTGGCCATGAATACGTAGAGCTCAAGAACATCTCAGCAGCTATTGAAGCTTATCGCAAAGCAACAGGTGACAGAACTTTCTTCCTTCTTAGTCTTAACCCTTCATTTGAGGTACAAAATCAACAATACCTCATACACTCTACTGGAGTTTCTTTTGAAGGGTTGTTTCCAAATGTAGGTCTCATTTCGACTCAATTTATTTTCATTGATTTGGCTCTTTCACAGAACTGCACTCAAATGATCAAATTGCCTCTTTCTTGCAAATGGATTTTTGTTCCAAACTGACTTATTTTTCTACAGGACAGTTCAACTGCCTTGATGATGACCAGTTAGCTTTCAGAGCACATTCCAAATGAAAATTCTTTCTTTAAACATACACATTTCTTCTCATTTCATATTGCAGAAGTCAATCCTCGTGATTACAGAGCTTGGTATGGTCTCGGTCAGACGTATGAAATGCTGAAAATGCCGTTTTATTCACTCTTTTACTACAAAGAAGCTCACAATCTTAGGTCAGCTGACAATGCCAAGTGTTTCATTTGTCGAATCCATAAATCTTCAATTCAACTTCCTAATCCTGATACAGCTATAGCATCTAATGCTAATTTGAGACATCCCACAATTACATAACATTGAATTCAAACCTTCATCCTTGTAGCAGAGTAGTGTGTTGACCTTGGCATCAGTCAGCTATAATTCCATCGTTAAACATTATGTAAAAATGCTTTTACTGGTCCAATGATCCTGTCCAGTCCGATTTCCCATTCTTGTAAGATCTTTCAAAGTGTTTTTCTCATTCCCTCTGACAGGCCTAACGACTTCCGTATGTTGGTTGCTCTTGGCGATACCTACCAGAGTCTTGAAATGCCAACAGAAGCTAAACTGGTTAGAATGACCTGCTTTAATCTCCCTCTTGGCAGAGACCACCTGACATATATGACCATCATTTCATAATCTCATCTTTTATGTTTCAGTGCTTTTGGAGAGCTGTTCGACTTGGTGATTCAGAAGGCCAAGCAACAATCAAACTTGCCAAGTGAGAAATGTTCATACCAACCAAATCAGTATCTTGTTAATGAATTGTTTTGCTCCATCTAGTATATCTCTAGCAGACAAGCTATCAGCTTATGCAGCTCTGTAGTTATAGCTCATCTCTTTGGGCTGTACCAGTTTCTTAGCAATTTCTAACATCATCCATCTAACAAAACCAAAACCAATGGCAATCATGGCATGCATTTGTCACATTCCCCCCTTTGTTATGATCTCAACGTTGTCCTTTACAGGAAATCTACAGAATGAATTCACAATCAATAGGAATAATAATTTGGAATTTGTTTCAAAAGTTTTCACCAGTAGCTTTCCTCTTTCATGTTTGATATCTAAATTTTTTCTTCAATGCTTGTTTACATCAATCAAAAGGCTAATTTGTTATGTCAGCCAGATATGAATTTCAACTATGCATATTTTTGCCTTTTGTTTCCCGTAGAGTTCTGGAACAGACAGATGAAGATGAAGCTGCAATGTTGTATGAAAATTATGTCGATCAGCTACAACTTGATGAGGTAAAGCAAATGCTTTCATAGAAGACGCTCTAAGGAAATGTGTGAAATGGGTTTCAATAGTGTCAAATATCCTTTGTTTGTCTCTACAGTTGCATGTTTTTTATTTGATTTAGTATCTATCAAGCTATCAGATCTGACAAGACCTTTTAATTCACTGCCTCACTTTTTTAAAGCTGAGTGAATGGTTGATAAATCATTTCAAATCTCAACTTCCTTAATTAGACATTGAGATCTGGTCAGGAAAGCACATACTTTATGTGGACATGTAACTGTAATATCCTCTTTCAAGCATCACAAAAGAAGTTATACCCTCTGCATCAGACAGGTCGGAATACTGTTTACAGCAATTAGCAGTATTTGAATTTTCTAGCATACTGTAGAAATGCGGCTTACAAAACAGAAATAGCCGATAGGTTAGGAGATGATGACTTTTCAATGTGATTCAATACAATTGCATTCTCTGCAACTGTAGAAGACTGCTTCCAGATGGCAAGTATTACATGTGTGGTTTTATTGTTAGCAATGTGTTCACCAAGAAGACGCTGTTAGGGCACTATCATTTCTCACACGCTATCATCTGAAGAAAAATGATGTTGCAAAATCAAAAGGCTTTTCAAGAAAAGCTGCCAGCTTACTAGGGGTAAGAGAAATAACATAAATCATGACTTTGAACATAAACAGGCGTTTTAGATCTGATCCTGAGTATGGATCCTTGGATTATTGGGCCAGTAGAAAACAATCCAACATCAAATCAAATGTCTTCTTGAGCTGAGCATGTGACATTATTACATCCATCAATACAGAAATTGCATAAGAATTTATACCAGTAGCTGTTCATTTGTTGGATTCGGATTGAGATTGGATTCAATTACTCAAATAATCTATTACGTGTTCACTTGTTCACTTGTTTATTTATGTTTTTTTTTTATTTATTTAATGATTAACCCAAAATTGTATTTATTGTTTTTAGGGTAAAAAGGAAGCAGAAAACCTCATGGAAGAGATTACAAGACAAATGAAAGCTTGAGTTCACTTTGATGGTGAGGGAGACCCTTTTAATTTGGAATTGTTCCTCTCATACCTTTTAGATGGCAAAACCGTGAATTACTCTAACAACGAATACTTCCTTGAAAGTTGCATTTAATTCAATTGAGATATTCAAAACGCGCTCAATTATATTTTAATTAGTATGCTAATATACTGAAAAATTATGTACCGCAAAAGGCTTCGATAGTGGTGGCATTATTTACTATCTTACGCCCCATGCGAGGCACCTGCGTGGGACATTCACCTATTGTATTACTCTATTGTCTGTGCACATTGAAATCGATGTAATTGATGAAAATGGATTTCCACATGAAACCTGTGCTGGGAACAAGGTCCCGCACGACCCATGTGACAGGGTATAACCCTTCCTCCATCGTTTCGAGAGGGCAAGGACTTTAACTGTGGACTATACTGTAATCGAGATGCATTATAAATTTTGGGGCAAATGAGCGTGCCTGAAGTAATCTCAAGAAGTGATAGATCAATGGGCGCATACTTCATAAGATATAGCAGTGCAATCAAAGACAATATGTAAGTGGATAATTCAATATGTGACGATATAAAAATTAAAAGCCTACATAGCTACATCAACCAATATTTACAAACCAATATTGAGAAAAGCATTCAACGTATTGTTAACAATAATTGTAATAAATTATGTAACAAATGATTGTTGATTTTTATAATTCAGATTTAAATTACCATGCGTTAAAATCACTTCGGTTGTCAATCCTTTGGCTAATACTAACCTCAAAAGCCTTTTATTTCCGGTATAATCCGGCAGTAAACGAGTAGATAGTTTCAAATGTCTGTCCTGGTTATAGACTTTGCTCAATTCGATATCTTTATAATTCAACCGCACTATCATCTCTTTGGGTATGCTCTTTGCGTTGAAATCGCCGCATTCCTCTTTGCACGAACCTCGATATTTAAGTGGTCGTAATCTCAAGTCAGGATCATTGATAGAGATGCTAACCGCACCGTTACGATGTTCCTCAACTAGGATTAAACAGGGTCGGTTTACCCTCGTTATTGGACCACGCCTACGGTTGAATTTTTTAGCGTTGAAAATCGCATAGCTATAAAATATACGATAGTCTACGGTTATAACTTTAACAATGTGTGCTACATTATCAGCTCGTAAAACAGCATAAAATTTCTCAAAAGGATTACTCTGTGCCTTCATAAATCTCTTCACAAGGTCCAGACCGCTGCCAATTAAAATGGCATATTCATAATTAGCTTTTTCAGGTGAATTTCCGTGATCGATTATTGCTGTTGTATAGATCTTTGTTTGATTTGATATTGTCCCGTCTGGTCTGTATGATTTATCTGGTTTCTCAATGCTGACCTTTAAACTACTTGCTTTTGGTATGAAGTAGCCGTTATTATTAGAGTCAAGTAAAAAATGTGAGTTACTATCATTAATTATTTGATGGAACGAATTAACATAATTTATGCGTTTACCGTCGATAGCTATAAATGAATCGTTAAACATTCGATTTTGGAATATGGTTGTGATTGTGCTCCCATTAAATCCGCCATCTTCAGTGATATCACTACCCAAGCAAATGATTAGATCTTCGACAAAATGGTATGATTTCTTAAAACGCAAATTGTAATTGACCTTCTCACGGTAAAGAGGTTGTAAATAGTCCATAGCAAATAAACCGTTACCGAAACCACGGCTTCCTGTTAAATGAACACCACCATTGAAAGCTGATCTGGCAAAGTTCCTACTATGACCTTTATACTTAAGGATTTTCATGGGCAGATCCACTGTGGTCGTGCCCGGGATGGCAGTCCATCTCCATCCATTTAATATATCATGACTAAATAATGCGCGTCTCCCGTTAGCAATTTGAAGGTTACCGTGACTCAAGAACCGACCGTAAACGTTTTGTCCCCTACCTGCTTCATAATCCCATACATACATACTGCAGCCTTTCACAGTTGCTGTCCAACCATCACGGCGATGAACTGATAGACCACCATAGTTTGATGTCCAATGTCCTTGTGGATTATATGAATTGTAATACTTATTTTGTACCAAGACACGGCGGATTCTTATAAGCAAAGCAATGGACCCTAGTGAGTTATGATACTGGCTAGCAGCTTCAGGAGCTCCGTCTCTTAAATACCGCTGGACGACAGGATCCTTCAATCGGAACAATTTCAAAAAGATTAATCCTGTTTCAACATGAAAGTCTTGCAATCCGTTCCACGAGCCAACACTAGCGTAAGCAAACGCAGGAATCAAATCCGCCATTGCATTATTCGTGTATGATATAAACCGTCCCGAGACGCCGACTGGTACGGAATAATCATTAGAAGTTAAATACATAAATTTCAATGCCTTTCTTAAATTCGATAAGGAGTTCTCTGCTAAAGCAAATGTCGTATTATGCGTAAGATAATTAATGAGCGACGCTGTGTGTAGCGCCTTAGGTACGTAAGCAGATAAGTATGCTCCGCGGTGATGGAAACCGATGTAATCCGGCTTAATCACACCGTTAAAACCTTCTTCACGTAGAAGAGATGCATCTAGCCATTCTTTAAAATCTCTACTCATTTTGATTAATGTTCGTTTATCTCGATTCGTTCTCCTAGGTAACGTTAAAATCAATAATAAACGGTCGAAGGCGAAATTTCGAAGACGATCTGCTGTCGTTCCGACTTGTTCCTTTTTGTTGCGACGAACTTCCCCAATTTCAGCGTACCATTTCATAGTCCTGATCTCCCTGTGGAGGCGACCGCTGGCATGTAATTCTTTACGTAGTAAGTACACCGAATGGCAATACATAGCATTCAAGTTCATAAAGTGATCCAACACACCCACACCGCTACCCTCTGTAAAGCCTTCATCATGTAAGTAGTCAAAGAGTCTCATTATCAAAACGAGATTGTTGCTTTCAGTTGTATTTTTGGGATTGACGATTTCGTCTTGACGTAGTTTTGATATGGTAGCTTCCATACGAGGTCGTCCTGATGCTAAAATGTTTGGCCGACGGTTGCGTTTTTTTACTCTTGCTTTTTTAGAGCTGCTTTTTGCTTTGCGTAAAATCTTTTTAGTTAAATAATGGTCCAACGCCAATGGAAATAAGATAGAATGTATAATATCATTGAATTTAAGTGCAGGGTAGCTAGCATTGCCTCGAAAATAAGTTCCAAATGAGTCGCGCGACGAAAATAAAGGTGCCAATTTGCCGTCCGCGTTCTTTAAACGTCCAGCCAACATTTTTGCGTTTTCAACGCAAACGGTGAACTCTTGAGAGAATCTGCTATGTAATTTCCGTACAGCCGGTGCCTTTTTAAATGTTGTAACTAGTAATTTGGACAACGGATCAAGAAAAAGACGGTTCACTGGTTTGCAATGCAACGACATATACCTTGCAAAAGATAAATCTGTTTTCGAAAATAATAAGTCATCGGGTACAAGCAACCAGGCTTCTAATCTTCGATCGATCCATTCTATTTCTTTTACTTGATTTTCTTCAATGGTAGATAACGCCGAGTCGTCGGTTGATTTTCCTCCCAAGAGACGCTCGTACTCACTCCACTTATAGGTCTGTTGCCATTTGTTATTGTTATTAAAGCGCCCGTCTAAATCTATTATGCCACCAAGGCCGTTCTTCTCATTGTTAGGTAACACTTCCAATGGGGGACTGAGTCGATCGTATGACCACGCAGAACATAACATTGCGAAACGTATTAAATCAAAATAAAAGACATCTTCGAAAGGTAAATAGAGTTGTGGTGCGTCAAATTGCAGTTGTGTTATACGACGGATTTTGCCTTTGCTGGGAATGATTTTGAAAGGTATATAAAATGCTCTCCAACCTGTAAAATCCATAGCTATCCTTCGTGTTTCAATGATAATTGATTGGTAAATAAGATGATAATTCAAGTGAGATTTGATCTCATTTTCTCTATACATCCAAAATGATACACCACATATCTTTTCGTGAGGCAGCTGGTTTGACAAATCAATCGTTAATTGACTACCGTATGACCAAACCCACTGGAGCGACGATTGCCCATATTTCGTATGCCTTTCACTGATATTATAACCGCTCCCTTTGATGGAGTTCAAGTCACTTCTGTTTTCAAATGATAATCCAATCACTTCTCTTGCATCTGAAAGGTAAATACAATCGTGAGTTGTTAAAACGGCTCCTTGTCTTCTGATGTTATTAACAGAATGGCGTGAATAGAATAGAATCGTGAAAGCTACTTCTTGTCTGAGCTGTTGATGCCTGTATCAGAGTATAGAGATTTCTTAATAAACGTTTTAGTCTGCAAGCAGGTTAACATTGTTGTGTCACGTGACTTACAAATGATTTGGTGC
>JANVCG010052003.1:0-19729 GCA_025505365.1 Haliclystus inabai
ACTATTTTTACCTTGCAAACGTGTGAATAATTTGACAACAAGTGATCATCGCAAATGTACAGCAGCGATAAGTCTGAACAAGTAGCTAGCTTTTCAAAGCGATAATTCTTTTGGCTAATTATACTCATGGAGCGGGTTTTCAATTCGTTGCTATGGTAACAAGTTCAATGGCACATACAAATGTACCGCTATAGAGTGAATACATTCTGTAGTCGATAATTTATATAGACAACCTGTTGAAAAAGTTTGACTGCTCGTAGCGCGAAGTATATGGTAGCAAAAGTGGTTATAAAAAGAACGCAACAAGCTCCAATCGTATAATTGCCACAATTAAAGTACATAGTATACGTCATCTGATAAATCATCTCACCAAAGTAACATCATAGTAAAAAAGTGTCCATCTGGTCTGCCACTGCGCAGATATGCTATAAGCCTATGTGAGACAGATGGTCGTTTCCATTTCAAAGAATGCAACTATACCAAACGAAACTATGAAATCTACGTAAAAAGGTTTATTATTACCTAATACTTAACTACGATATACTCATATACATACACGCGTATGTTTATATATATAAGCAAAGTAATATTACAACGACCTTTTTCTATAATTATTTCGTTTGAATTTAATTGAATCTCTAGACCTGACGGCGTTTTAGAAATATATTTATTACAGCTTTACCTGATTGATTGAATTGTTAACCACAAGAGAATTTAAAAGATATGGAGCAAAATAAAACCTGTTTTGGTTTAAGAAAGAAATAGTCAAGGTGACAATATATAGAAAGGTAAAGTATAATTATATATCATAAGTTACTGATGAAAACTTGAAAGTATTTGGAAACAATGTTTTATATCAAAGAGCCAAACATCTGCGTTGGTGTACATCGTGTTGTAAAATCATACGATAGAGATTCATTTTATTGACTGTTGATAAGGAAAACATGAAAATAACAACTTAATCGAAGCATTTCAAATTATTTACTTTGAAATAAACGAATATATTCATCGATAAAAGGGAAATCATCGACCTGCATGTTCAAGTTTTGAATGTTTTGTAAATAAATTACTTATAAATTCAAGATATTGACATTCTGAAAAGTCGAGATACACTTAAAAAAAGTCACCTGTTAAAGCGAGTTGCCACATTGAACTCGTATGTCTGAGCTATACTTTAATACAGAATCACAAACGAGCTTAAAGCTAATTAAGAACGGAGACAGAATTTCTGCAGACTTTTGCTTCCAGATGGATTCTATATTACTTCTTTTCTTAGTCTTAACAAAAAGCATTTAAAATTTAGTCACAGATCTTTGTGATTCAAAAGAAAACACGTTTTACTTCACATTATATAAGCAAGTAAACAAATTTTGAACACAAATGATTAGAATCCCAAATATTTTCACAGTTTTTTCTCTTCTGACGTAGGCGCTTCTTCCATATATTTTGTTTCTGCAAAATCATTTCTCTTATTTTATTTAATATCTGTTTCACCATATTTTGCTTAATAGATGTTTTTAAAATCCGTTTAAATAAAATAAAATTAAAAAGATTAGTTAATTAATGACATATCCTCAAACACATTTTTATATATTGGCTAAGAAATTCGACAATAAACCTCGAGAGACGTATACATTGAAATTATTGCGTTTTAACAAATAGAGTGTTCGTTACACAAATGAAACGCTAAACGTATAGCTTAGATGTACAGAAACCATGTTGAAGATGATGACGATATTACAAATTGATGTACTACTGTATTATCGTTGTAATTATGATTGTACATTTTGTTTTGTTAAATTCTTTCGTATAGCATTTTCAAGCAGACACTGTATCCGAACAATAAACTTTATACAGAGACCACAGTTTCAAATTCGATGCGAATCAATCGCTGTTTACAAGCAAATTAATAGTTTACTATGCATATGTTTGATTGAATAAACTTACTTATATTGTCCTTTGCTATATACATACATAGCATCTAGTTTAGATCAACGCTTAGATAAACTCTGTGTGTAGCAGAAGATATGTGAGATTGAATAGTGTACACGCACGTGCTGTATGTATACATTGAACAGAAATCACTTCAGCGTTGTTCGAAAACATCTAATAACGATCGATGCCAAAGCATGAGAGATCCGAACCCGTTACAAACTCTCTGTATACTTCAAACCCATGGGCCTCATTCAAATTATTTACCACACAATATCGGAAATGATACGTGCTGAGATCTATCATCATTAATGCTGTATATTAAATAAGTTGAAAGACGTTAATAACGACCAGAAAATAGCTTTTGAATTGTACCAAATAATTTGGTTTCTCAAAAATAACTTTAAAAAATAATCAAATTTAAAAGCCACTGAATTTTAAATTTTTGACGTAAAAAAGATTTGATTTAAATATTACCTTCTCTTAGAGTATCGTTCTGCGGCAATCAATATCGAGAAGATGTTGTTAAATAAATGTAAATCATCAAGTCATGTAGTATTAATGTATGTTATAAGCCTGAAAAGTCAATCATCATATCATTATGGTTGACAAGGTTGCCAACGAGTCTTGTAGAGACATTAAAATCAGTGATCCATCAGTTATAGTATGTGTTCGAGCATAGTCACTATATAGGGCTTGAGAGAAGGTTGAGGCATGTCTCTCCAGTTTCCAATATATACAAGGGACGATTGTGATTTTTAGAGATTTTATGGTAATGAACATTTTGAACAGTATATTTGATGCATCTTGGAATTTAGATTTATTTTTTCTTGATTCGAAATCTTATTTCAAATTGAAGACAAGCACATACTGGGATTACATAGTTTTGTTTCCTTGAATGTAGAGTATTGAGACGATTGTTACAGTCACTACAGATTCGAAATTAAATTTTACAGCCTTGTTCCGTAACGCTTCATTTTTAACAAACTTTAAGCAGTGTCTATAGTAAATGTTGTGCTGCATTTGAGTCAATAGAAAGTATATACCAGACGAAGTTCTCAGTATGATCTCATGATTGGAGAACAAGGCTCAAATCTGATACACTTTTAATCGGATAAATGTTATAAACACTCAATATGTAATGTAACCTTGTGTACGTATAATTTTCTCTAAGGTTTGAAACAAAGTCGGCAATGTATTCAACGTCGGCGATGGTCGGATGTACTGTCAGCAACCAAGGTCAAGGCAATGACGATAATGGTAAGAACTACAACCTGCTCGCAGACTCTTCTGGAATTGAAACTTGGTGAAACAGTAGAGAAACTTCAAACAATCAACTGTTTCATCGAGTTTCAATTTCAGGTGGGTCTGCGAGCAGGCTAATAAAGGTTGAATTTTCACCCTCTGAATCAAATCTTGAATCAGTTGTGTGGTGCAAGGTTTTTGATGAAAATTGTTTAACCAAGTTTAATTAAAAGGATCATAATGATGGAAATATAATGATAGTAAATGTTTAAAGCGAGTGAGTTGTAAGCACTAGTGAAAATATTTATTAAATTTTAGACGAAAATCAAGACATCAATGAACGGTGTAAAAGTAATGAGATAAATCCAATTGACTGAAATAATATCAAATCTACTTACAGGCTCTGTGCATTGTAAGAAATTTAATCAATTATGTCTGCTACAGTCAAAGGTCGTATAAACAGTGATGAAACTCAGAATAACGTTTCCTTTATCACGAAGACCATTAACGGGAAATTTTCGTGAAACTGTTTGTAGCACAAATTAGCAAAAAACGAGGGTGAATCTGATGTTAACCTTTATTTATAAGCGCGATATTTTAGTTGTTTAAAACTGGGAATTTAAAGGCATTGATAACTCTAAACCAAGTTAACGTCACAGAGTCAGAGAAAATTGAAAGCTTTATATTGTCTATCGCTACAAATATTTTGGTTCTTCAAATGTATCAGATTCAAATTAAAAGTTGCTAGTAAACCAATTAAGCGGCATAAGTTTTGTAAACACAACTTTCGTAGAACCAAGAGTGACACTAAGCTTTCGCATTATAAAAATCTCTTTCTTACGTTGGTTAATTTAGGAAAAAGTTTCAATTTAGTTCAAGTGCATACATAAATCAACGTCACGTCAAGAAATTTTAAATCGAATATAACAGCCAGGTTTATCCAGACCGTTGATTATCTATCATTAACAAGAAGACGTTTATCACAATTTGAAACTATACTATAGAGATATAATTTTAATGTCATAACATGTACATTCTACCATTTTATTATGTAGTATTTCTCAATAATCATATAAAATCAAATCTGTTTTAAACAATATTCTATGTTTACTTTAAATAAACAAAATTAATTATGATATGTAAACAGGGTAGAATTGGATATAATTCCTTTACTTCCATGTTGTATGAATTGAGGTTAATACACATCGGTTGACTTAGCAAAAATTACTATTGATATAAATTTCATAAAATTCTTTCGCTTATTGAAATATTTTACTTTCGTAACAAAATCTCATTTTTCGGTTTTCACCATTTTTTATCTTGAACAAAAACTTGAAAATGCGCTAACTCTTTCTTAGCTTGATTAATTATTAATTATGTTAAACACAAGAGCTCGGCGTTAACTTTGTTTTACGAGCTTCTGCATAATTATCGTTAACCAATGACCAGTCATGTTTTGCTGCATAAATTACTACTTACTAAAATTTCGGACTGACTCGAGTGCATTTTTACCTTGCGGTCGCAAACTCTTTGCTGTAGCGCCGCGACAAAATTATTTTGAAAGCCAAGCGAAAACGCCGGATAAATACGCGTTAGAATACGAAATAAAACAGTAATCAAATTGAGAATTGAGACAACATCGTGGAGATCATCTACAACATTGGATATTTCGATGTTATTGTTAAGGGAATTCTTGTAACTATTGTAGCGCTATTACGGTTATTATTGAATATTGGAGAAGCAGTGAGTTTCACTTGATTCGGAGAACTTCATGTATATAAGTTGGTAGGTTCCATAATTATACATCGCTAAGTATATCTAATAGAATAATCAGTATAGTTTTGATCAAGCGAGCACATGGGCAAAAAAGTATTTCACCTGAAAAGAGGGAGATTAGTTTAAACATCGATGTGCCTTATAATGTGATAACAAGCCGATCACAAAATGTTAGGCGACCATAAGCTAGATAACTACAGCCTGATTGCCATGGATAGAACACGAGGGCTATATGTGGTAGATAATAATCACCTTTGAAAAGGCCGTTTTCACTTTGCGTACACACGTTTTGAAAGCCATATAGTCTGTACAGAAAATGACCTGCTTTGAATTTAGCTAGACAGCTCAAATCCAAATGTTCAATATTTTGAAAACAAATTCATGTCAAGTTATAAATTGTGAACTAGTTATGTAGGTAAAGATCATTTCATTAATACAACGTCTACAACCTTGACATTACTATAATTGATCAAAATAGTTATTGCTATTTTTTTATCAGCATGATTTTGAGTCGACACAAAACATCAAAACTTGAAAACATAAAGTATCATAATGATCGAGACATTTAGCTATGAGTAAACGTTTATAGTACTTAACACATTTGTGACTATTTCTTTAAATGCTATGCACAGTTTAATTATACAAGGAAGATTGGTAAAATAGTGAACAGCTCATTCCGAATCAACAGCAGTAATAGTCCGTAAATGTAGCCATTACTATAGTCTAAACAGCTGTGGGACATTTTAAACTTAGACGAGTTACGCATTGCCTATAACAGCTAACGTATACAGTGCACAAAAGCTAAGCTTTACTAATCATTATAAAAATGATATCTATTTCTTTTTAATAAAATTATAAAAGCGTTATATAAATGTAGACACAACTATTTGAAGTATGAATCTAGACTGCGTTATTACGTTTTTGTACATGCCTGCCTATCTGCACGTGAAACTACAGTAAGTTCGAAAAACCCTATTGTTCTACCTTCAATAATGCAAGGGCCACTGTGATAATCAATTATGAATGACGGAGCCAGTGTAACTCTACACACAGAGAGACAATTCCACCGCAGAATAGTACGTTTTAACATATATACAATTCAATGCATGTTTAACACAGCAAAACAACAAACACGGTTTTTGCTTGTACCACGTTATTTATAAATCTTGATAACGCTTGGAGAAATTCCTTTTTTCGGATATTGTGCGCAAATATGTTTTGAAGCTACAATCCTACTCAGGAGAAGTTTGTTGACGCGAAATGTTGACTTCTCAAAACACACATTTCAATTTTATTGTTTATATAAAATTAATTGAATATAATAAAGGTTAGAGTTTAGACTGAAACGAGAAAATCATTATGTAATAATACGTTTTTCTCTTAATTGATCGCAAATGACATGCAAGAAAATAAAAAGTCGATCTGTCTTTAGAATGAGTATTGTAGAAAAGCCAGCCTCAGATTGAATCAATAACTCATACACGAATCCACGTCAAAAGAGGCCGACTGCTTATTGCAGTATTGAATTGTTCTTTCAAAAATATAAATAGACATTGTGTGTATCAGTAATTAGAAAACAGCGTTTTATTGATTACTACGCGAGGATGGTAGCAGGGGAATTTTTATACGTTAAATATTTTAGTTTGACGCTAGACATTCAGTAAGCGGATTAATTCCAAGTAAATCTATGTTTATGTAGCTTCGCACCTGGTCGTTTCAGAAGCTTACAAGCGATGGATGTTGGAATCGTTTGCCAAATGAGCGCATTGCCATTAAATATGAGGAAGTCAGTTGCAGTAGTATCAACAAAATGTTATAAGAACAACAGGAGACAAAACAGATGATGACTTTTTACTAATTTGAAATTGATTCCAATGTAAATAATATGAGCATTTTATTTATTTTAAAGGTGCTTAGATCATCAGCACATGTCTATGTGTCTATGAGATGATGGACAAAATCCACGAAATCTCAATTTAGTCATTGTTAGAAAAGGCATGATAAAAATGGATTATGTAATTCTATGATAGGATTTGAAGCCGTCTGTTAGCCTTACGTTGTGTGTTTTTACTAACCATCGTATCTATGTGATAAATAAACATATTGCTGTTGATGCTGTTGTTGTTGTTGTTGTTGTTGTTGTTGTTGTTGATATTGTTGTTGTTGCTGTTGCTGTTGTTGTTGTTGTTGTTGTTGTTGTTGTTGTTGTTGTTGTTGTTGTTGTTGTTGTTGTTGTTGTTGATATTGTTGTTGTTGTTGTTGTTGTTGTTGTTGTTGTTGTTACGGAGTATTAGTTTCGTTAAAATCGTTTTCATTGAGATTTGATTTTGTTTGTTTAAGATTCAATTATTTTTCATTTTACAACAGTAAACATGTCTGCCTATCTTTTTCCTCACCATCGTCGTCATCATCATCATTTATTCAGCAGCCTGATAAAAATTCAACAAATGCTTTTGAGTTCTTCTCAATTTTTGGGTAGATGAACTCAGCGCGACAAACAAATGTCTCATTGACTACATTATAAACTATTATGTCATAAATTAAGGCATACAATATCAACTCCATGTGATAATAATTGACGATGATAATGATAATTTAATATATCATTGAGAAAACTAGCCTTTATGCAAATTGAACTAAATGGAACACACGCATCAACATAATGAACGTTTTGCTTAAGCAAAATTTTATCTTCTACGTAATTCATAAACTAACGACCTTCTTTTGAATGTCGTTGTTGTGTTTGTTTTATTACCCACCTGTTTATTTAATTGCATATTTGCTTGTTAGTTTTGACTATATATTTGATTGAAGAATGCTATGTCTGCACATCGCATTCTTATCTATTATTAGATCAAATGGTGGAAAAAGACAAAACATTTGTGCATTGTAGTTGCTGTTGCTTTTTGACGAGGTTACTGTTGTTGTTGTTGTTGTTGTTGTTGTTGTTGTTGTTGTTGTTGTTGTAAGACGAAGGGTTCTCTCAAAGGACTGATTACATAACGATTTAGGCCTGCGCGCAGGCTAGATTGCAATCGATCAAACAAGATACGGTTAACAAATTAACTCCAATGAGAAATGTGATAGTTTAGATAATATGCATAAGTGATTATAATTTATAAATTCTACCACTCGTTCTTGCTGCTATTGTTATTTTGCACAATTATCAGTATAGCTAGTACAATGCCATGGTTATAATGATGATATTGTTATCGATAACATTTGTTTACACTTGTTTACTTGTAGATGGGACCTGGCGCAGTCGTTATCCTCTGCTATCTGGACATGAAAGCGAGACTATGAGCCTGAGCGGTTTGCCGAACATCAATGCCAGCAACGTACTTAATGGCCCACATTCGGCATCGTCACAAAATAACAATGGCTCTCCGTTTGTCCACCGGATTGAACGACGTGGACCTTACGACAAAAATGCCGAAAGGGTGGTGATAAATGTATCAGGTCTCAAATTTGAGACCCATTTGGAAACGCTGGAGCAATATCCAGACACCTTATTAGGAGATTCAGCGAAACGATGTAAATATTTCGATGATGGAAGACAAGAGTACTTCTTTGATCGAAACCGACCGGCGTTTGACGCCATTTTGTTTTATTATCAATCATGTGGGAAGCTATTACGTCCGCCCAATGTACCTATGGATGTGTTTGCAGATGAAATACGATTTTACGAACTCGGAGACGATGTTTTGCATCGTATTGAGAGGGAAGAAGGTTATATCGAAGAAGAAAAACCTTTATTACCGGAAAATGAGTTGCAAAGGAAAGTATGGCAGTTATTCGAATTTCCGGATACCTCACTTGGTGCGCGGATCGTAGCGGTATTTTCCGTTTTCGTCATAACGGTATCGATAGTAACCTTTTGCATAGAGACTTTACCGCAGTTTCGTTATCGTTACGTCACGATTGTAAATAACGGTTCAACGCAAAAAGTGCGCAAAGAGATAGAAGGTGATAAAGAAATGCCTTGGTTTGCTATTGAATCGGGCTGCATCGTATGGTTTACGTTTGAATACATCATGCGTTTTCTCTCAGCACCGCAGAAGTGTGCCTTCGTGAGATCATTTCTTAATTTGATTGATCTCGTGGCAATTATTCCATATTACATAACACTGCCTATGGAATCTAACAACGTCTCTTCGCTAGGCGTACTCAGAGTTATCCGTTTAGTGAGAGTATTTCGTATTTTTAAACTTAGCAGACATTCGAGAGGGCTCCAAATTCTTGGGCATACTTTGCGAGCAAGTTTACGTGAACTTGGCCTCTTGATATTTTTCCTATTAATAGGAGTGATCCTGTTTTCCTCCGCTGTTTATTACGCCGAAGGTGGCGAGAAAGAAACATTTAAAAGTATACCAGACGCGTTTTGGTGGGCAGTTGTTACTATGACGACAGTTGGATATGGGGATATGAAACCCGTAACTGTCTGGGGCAAAATAGTTGGCAGTTTATGCGCTATATCTGGTGTACTAACAATAGCTCTACCAGTGCCTGTCATCGTATCAAACTTCAACTATTTCTACCATAGGTTAGTGAACTCATTATAACTATTATAATTACCTTTTTCTGCTACCCAAGGTCATCGCAGATTGTTCGATACTCGTGGGGTCGGAATAATCAGGTTACTTTTGTCCAAAACTTTTGAAATCGACTTTCTGTAAGTGATAAAAAACAAATGACTTTTTGATCAAAATACTTTTTGATTTGCACATAAAAAATTCAACACACGTGTCCGTGATTAAGAGCAAGAATGTCAATCAGGTCATGCTGGACACTATTATCGTAGGGTTGTGATTACAAACTAAAAACAAATGAATGTTTGAAAATGATGTGTACCGAACGATATTGTATTATAGTTCAAATTGGTGTTTGTTGTTGTTTGCACATAATTATTTCTATTGCTTTTTCTGGTCTCGATTCGTTTAGGGAAAATGAATTAAGAGCAGCAGAAGCAAGTAAAAAAGAGAAAGAAAAAAAAGAATCTGAACAGAAAGAAAAATCGAATGTAGAATTAGACAAGGATGAAAATACAAAAACGAACGATAAACATAAATCGGTGGAAAGTAACGGAATGAAATCACACGATATCGGCAAGTCGTTAAAAGACAGTAGTGAAAAAGAACCACTCCGATTATCGTACACAGATGAAGGCAATCATATTGAATCTTGCCTGGTGAATAGTCGAACATCACTCGATGCTCGATCAGAGATTCATCTTAGTGTTGAAACAGAACCTTCTAGTAGCTGTTGCTCCTCTAGCAGTCGTGTTGGTGGCATAAATATAGAGACAGGAGTGTAAGAGAATTATACGAAAGGAGAATATCAAAACGATCCAAGTCGTTACATCAATACATCAATGGTGGAATACATGATATGATTTACATTCTCCATGATTCCAGAATGCAGACATGGCAAATCAACAACAAGAATGTATCATTATTCAATCCTTTTGTTATTAAAAAATGAAATGAAAATAATATCAATAAATTCCCCCAGAAATTAACACCAAAGATCGATTTTTATGATCAATGATTTCAGATATGAAAATCAAGTCAAAAGGCTTACAATTCAACTGGTTTGAATTCCGATGTAACAAAACTAAAAGAAAACGGCGTCACTATCAATCGCAGACCGTGAACACGTCAAGATCAAATCCGTGATGAATTCGAATGCGATGGATGGGAATTTCTAAGCTTATAAATATTACTCTTTCTTTCATCGCTCTTCCTTCCCCTCTCTATGAAAGATAATTTTAGTAGCTCAATAACTATCACGGCGCCTATTTTACGGCCGTGATATCAGATTATAAAGACAGTAGATCATATATTATGTAGCAATATACTATTTTAGAGTAACTATGCCCTTACATAGTTGCCAAGGCAACAAGTTTTTATCAAATTTAAATTGTCAGCTGTGAGTGACAATGTACTATATGAGAATGTCTAATGTGTTTCCAAGCGTACAATGGGTTGACAACTGAAAAGCCGAAAAACAAGTCCAACACAAGAGTTACAATAGGTTGTATAGGGTCACAACCGAATAATTATTATTGCTAGCATAAACATATTCAATTGTTGAAATTCATTGTATTTGTAATGCCAGAAAGTGGGCTTCTAAATCAGGAAATACCGTGAGGTAGTCAAACTGGTGTCAGTTTGAACCGGTATAAAACAAATTTGCGTACAAAGAAACCGACTCGAGACATATATAATTGACGGCGGAAAGGTCTGTAGGAAAAGTTAGTTGCAATTTTACCCAGCCCCTGCAAGTATTTTCTCAATGAAAATGAACCCCTTTTTATAAATGCGATAGCCCACATGTACATCGAATAGATATATGTTGTCCACCTGGATTCCAAGTGTTGCTTTCTGTTTGTGGAAATGCAAACAAAAGATGTCCCGCAAATTAATGTGGATTTTTTTTCTTTTCATAAACTGATAGGCCAACAATTAGAGAGGTTTTTGTTAGTATTTATTCGGGAAGTAGAATGAAAACAGACAACAACATTCTTGTATACCAAAAATACAATTTACATAACTCCAACTGATTCAAACCTCAAAATATTCAAGAAGATGATAATAAATGAACAACAAAAGTTATTCAATAAAGAATGTAAGCATATACATACATGCATCAAGTCTCTGATATCTTTTAAAAATCATACAACGTAAATTGTTTATAAATGAAACCATTGAAGGCGACCTATGAAGAATCCAATAACCTGCAACTGACGCATAAACCATTGACCTCGGATTGGACGAGCAAAAACACTCGGGAATGAGACAAAATGGCCGTTGTACATGGTCTAGCGGGCCTAATAAAACAACAACAAAATAGGCCCGCTTGATCCATTGATATTTATAACAATGGATATATTATATATTTATGTTTTAATTGCTATAATATTGAAACAAGCTAGTTCTCTAGTCGTTAGATCGATACCAGAACATTATACATGGAAAGGTAAGTCCAGCCGTAGTTTGGTTCCTAAATCATAAATCTGTTTCATAAATAGATCTACTGAATTGATTTTAAAATGCATTTTTATGAAAGTGATCGTCACGACGCATCTGCTTTACATTAATCGATCTAGAACTCAACGCATTGTAATGTAAAAAAATCTAAATCCATGTGACTTGGAAGAATTTAGAGGGGTTAATATCAAAATCTATTCCTCTACTACAGAAATTAGGTATCTGTCATTTAGCTTGGGTCTTCCGGTTGCACGTAGCAAAATCATTTCGAAGCATATCCGCCACGCCTACTTTCATAACCATACGAAGAGACCTAAATATTTTAAGCATTCTTATGCTACTTTTAATATGCTAATTTATTCGACAAACAATAAACATTCAAATTATGCTATATCATATTCATATTTTCCATGCATGAATGTATAATGCAGAGCAGTTCTCACAATGGCAGATTAACGACAAAATACCTAATTGAATTTATTTTAAATGCAAACAAAATGGGAACAGTTGCTAAATAAGAAACCAAATGCATTTCGAAATTTTTAAGCACAAGGGCTATTTCAAAAAAGTAATTTGGGTAACCTTGATGGATTTGAACACCCCTGTGTAGCTGTTATTAGTACTGTAGGTACACCTTGTTTTCAATTAGCTGCATTGTGGCTCCTTTTTACATTTACCCTGTCAGCTTTGCGTAACAAATCATTGATCCAACAACGACACGAGATCGGGGACATTGAGATAAAGACACATCATGCTAATGATTTTGATGTAAAAGTGATTCATCCGATTGGTGTTCAACATGTCAGTGGCTATTTTGTACCACCACTTACTGGCGAATACAAGTTTTACAGCAGTTGTAATGGAAGATGTTTTGTCTATTTGGCATTGAATGGTGGAGATAAAAAACGGACGAAAATTATCAGTCAAAGTTTGGCAACAAGACACAATGACTTTCAAAGGTAAACAAAAATGATTCCATTTGTGTAGTCATAGTAATATATCGTGTCTAACATATCGCAAAACAATCGATGCAATTTGATTGGTTGATATTAAAAATTTGGAAATTCATGGTAAATGTGGTTTACAAAGCCGCGCGTC
The DNA here is from genome assembly GCA_025505365.1 of Haliclystus inabai. Classification (NCBI taxonomy): domain Eukaryota; kingdom Metazoa; phylum Cnidaria; class Staurozoa; order Stauromedusae; family Haliclystidae; genus Haliclystus; species Haliclystus inabai. The sequence continues at coordinate 13,041 of JANVCG010052003.1, forward strand.
GAATAGGTCAACAGTTGGACAAATTGAATAAATAAAGAGTATAAAATGACCTGCAGCTTGTTAACACACGGAGAAGAGACTGGAAGTCTTTATCCAAAATGCCACCATTATCAAGAGACAGAGTAAAAGAGGGATTTATGCAATTTCATGAAATAAAGTTTGAAATATGCGGGGAAATATGGAAAGATATTAAAAAATTTTACAAAGCAGGCTGCTGGTCGTTTCAAACGCTATAATACACTTGGTAGATGCCTGTGCTCATATTTATCATATTTGGAATTGCTTAAAGATAATCAGGAAGCATTAATCGGATTCATCTCGAGGATTACTTGTTTTATACCATCCCACGTGTCTATAAACAAAATAGCCTTCTTGTAAATACGAATAAAACTCACAGCAAGAACGCAGCAATGAATATGACTATAAAATATTGAAAAAAATTAAATGATTACTGATCAGTCTGGTGAGGTTTTGATTTGAAGGTTCATTGAACATCTTGATGTAATATTTCCTTCCTTTTTTAAATTTTTGGGCATGAAACGGTAGTGATAAGACACACATCTTTTCCCAAACAGCGAGCATAGCCATCGAATGCAAAAATCAGATCTCGACACTTCGATGATCAAATGATAACATTTATTCATTTCAAAATAATCTGATTTATAGAGGCAAGGAGATTTTAAGATACAGAATTATTGGTGGTGATCAAAACAAAATGTTGCTATCTGCTTCTGTAATCGTTGTCTTGTTTTTCTATTCAATTAAAGATATCCAGAACAAGCCTCCCACACAGTTTTTTTGGAGCAAAATAAGCCGTATCATATCTCAGCTGATGGATTTTTCCGGCATTCGATTGGCTATCTTTCTGTTGGCGTCATTTTACCAGATGACACGCAACTATTCCCAATACCAAAACAGTATCTACATCCCAATCGATCTAATCAATTGTCACAAGGCATTCAAGGTAATTGGCTCCATGAAAGAATTATATTGATAGATAAAATTAAAGCGAAATCGTACCAGTTGTGCTACATGCTTTTAAAACGATTGATATTATAGAAGGCATATCTTGATTATTTTAAACGGCTCGAATAAATAGCTCTAAAATTTATATCGTGATTACTGATCTGATTCAATAGCAAGACCCGTATTGTTTCACCTTGTTTTGTTGTCATACACCATAGAAAATACTAACTAAAGTGATAGTAAAATTCCAGGGGTGTAGGGTGTGTGACACCCCCTAAGAAAAATTTTCATCTTAGATTCGGGCATTTTTGACGAAAAAACGTGCTTTTGTCAGGAAAAATGGGTAAATTTATCCACTTTTTAATGTAATTGAGCTAATTCCATTACTAATTTTTGGGCAACGCCTGGAAAAGTTCACTTTTTGTGGTGCAGCAAACCCCCCCCCAAAATAAAAACCGAAGGTTACGGCAGTGATTGTGTATCAATTGTCGACTAGTATCTTGACAAAGGCTATGTCAAATAAGGATTCATTATGTGAATTCGAGTTCTGCGCACGATTGAAATTAGATGAAAATATCTTTTGCAGGTTTTAATTCTTCATCCGAAAATGGTTCAAATATTCTTGGGAGCAAAAAGGATGACCTGACAAACATCGATGGGCTGTATGTAAAACTAAAAGAAATCAGAGAGTTTATGAGAGATCTTGCTACTAAAGATAAGACCAATGGAACCGAGATTAATATACCATCGATTACAGGCACAGCAGAGGCTACACCAGATGGAGAGAAAACTAAAATGGATGTCAATGGCTTGCAATTTTCAGATACAGATTCAACTGAACCAGGGATTAATATATTTGTACCAGACCAGACTGAAAAGGCCGAAATGAATGACCAAGGCAATCCAGCAGATAAAACAGACGATGCTGCGACCAAGAACTTGAGTAATCAAAACGAAACAAGCCATGAAGAGCAAAAAACATCAAATGAAGAAATATCATCACCATTGCGTTCAAGTGGTCAGAATATTGTAAGCCTTGCAGGCGATGAGCAAAAGCAGCCGCTGCATGATCAAACGCTACTTGAAATAGCACCGCATAAAGTTCCAAGCAATGAAAGCAATAACAATACAACTATTCAACAGCACGGGGAAGATGAAGGGAAGCATACCACTAGCCAAAGTCCCCTACCCCCAAGTGTTATTTCTGCTTTAGTAAAATACCTGCAGTCCAATGCAGGGCACAGTAAAGAAGCTTCAGCAAATGAAGCGAGTGAAGCATATGCTAAAGGAACCCCTCACGTCAATAATGGAGAGAGCCAAGAGAAAGAAATGGCAACTCAAACACAAAATTACAAGGAAGAAAATAGCGGGAAAAATGAAGCTGATCAGAAATCGAGCAACAACAATGACAAGCAGAATGACACGATAGTAAATGATGGGAAATCAATATCATCTCTGCAATCTACTAGCCAAGAAAGCGACAAACAAAGTAAGGAAGAAGAAAGCTACAGAAAAGTTATGGCAGCTCTGAAACAAAGCACCAACAATGAGAAACAGAGCAGCAAGGAAGAAGGTGAGAATCAAATAATAAATGTGCATTCGAAACAGGAAAATGGGAATGGAAAACAGAGTGTTGAAGATCAAAATGGAGGAGAAAAAGCAGGTGCTCAAGAGCAACACATACAAAATGATAACGCTAATAACGAAAGTGAGAAGCAAAGGCAAGAACCTAGTCATGGACAGCTGCAAAATCTCCCAAACGAACAGTTTTTACAAAATGTAAAAGACACCAACAGTCACGAAGCTGGAGGGGAAGACCCAGTTAACAGCAGAATGGCTCACATCCTTTCAGGGCAAAACACATTACAAGCGAACGAACTTGAGAACTCCACTGCAGAGACAGATAATCCATTGAACGATGTTCAACCAATGGACAGTCATGTGTATACGGATATTGAAACCGAGAAATTTGCCAAACTGCCAACAGAAAGTCAACTAGATGCCCTAGAAAGGAAATCTGAAAATCAATCTCGTGAAAAAGCAATGACATTGGAGCATAGGCCAGAAGTTGAAGTACAAAACCCTTTGCCTGAAAATACAAGAAATGCAGAAGAGAACGACCCATTTATCACGAAGATCGTACAAAACATCAAAGCTCTAAAAGCGAATTCATCCCCGCAGAGTGACTTATTAATTGATTATTTCAGCAACGTATTGCAGTCCATGAGAGATAAATATGTGGATCAAGGTCAAGAAAAATATGGTGGGAAAAGTAAAACGGCAGACATCAAACCACAAGGAAACAAGATACCAGATAAGAGTGTAGAAACAGGGAAAGAGAACTATAATATTAATGGTAATGGGCAAGCACCTGTCAATCTAATGGATAATAGAATGGGGAATCAAATTAACCAAATGGCATTGAACCCAACTGGGGATATTCGTTTAAAAGGTGAAACACAAGAAATGAAGGAGGGGCCACAAAAACCGCAAGAGCATGGCTTTGTTGATTTTACAAGACAAAGTAGCGACGAAGACGCTGCAGCAGGTGGCAATCCTGTGTCAAAACAAGATGATGATAATGCACCTGATATTGAATTTCACCAGGAAAGTATGAGTATGGATGCTGATAAGGAAACGGGCTTACAAATCAGTCCAGACAAGGATACTGAGACGGAGAGCAAACCATTGGAAGGAGGAAAAGAGAAAGTTGCAAACAAATTAATACAAAGCAACATAGTTAATCAACAGTACAGTAGCCATGAAAATGAACTGAAAGAAACAAGACAACAGGGATCGAAGGGTAACAACCCACTCGAACAGGGTGATGGATCAAGCAGCATCAATCTTGAGACTGGAGAAATTGGAGATCAGCATACAAGTGGAAGAAACACACTTCAATCTAGTAGCAACAATGATGAAACTCCCACAAGCAGTAACGATGGGAGAATAAGCAGCAATGGAGGAAGAGAAATCAAGAATGATGGAAGAGAAGGCACAAATGATGGAAGAACAAGCAAAAGTGATGGCAGAACAAGCGGTTATGATGGAAGAGAATCAGTCAGCAATGAAGGAGGAGCAAGCAGAAATGATGGAAGAACAAGCAGCAAGGAAGGAAGAGAAATTAGTAATGAAGGAGCAACAAGTAAAAATGAAGGAAGAACAAGTGGCAAGGAAGGTATAGGAACTAGCAATGAAGGAGGAACAAACAAAAATGAAGGAAGAACAAGCGGCAATGAAGAAAGAGCAAACAATAACGTTAACAAGATCAACAACTATGCCGACAATGCAATGAAAATTAGCAATAATAGCGTTGCTAACAGCTATACAAGTAACGAGAGAGAAAATACAGAAGAATCTCGAATAAAATTGATTGAAAGAATAAAAGCAGGCTTGAGGCATAAAAGTGGTGTAAGCACATCTGAGAATTCAGGTCATATTGAAGAGGCTTTAGGAAGGGACAAATCAATGCAACGCATGGTTGACGTCAAACAGACTAAATCTGACGATAGCAAAGAAGATATGGCAAACGTAGAGAAAGGTCTGGCATTAGTTCAAGGCAAGGAGCCCATTTCATCAGAAATTGAAGCTAACAATGCTAATTTTCATTCACCCAAAGTACTGCTTAAAGAATATGTACATCATGATAATTTGAAAACAGATAAAACAAGAGCAAAACCAGACTTCATTAAACTTCAATTTGGTGACAACGATGCAGACCTGAAATCTTCAAAACCATTGGTCAGTAGTTATACTGAAAAGGAACAGGGTCCAGTTCACGTCCAATATTTTCCCAATAAAGACGGAACAGTTCTAACACAAACCAGTGTTGTTAAAAAAGTGACTAATAAAGTAACGTATTTGCATCCACCACCGACAATGCGAACGGATGAGGAAGAACCGATGAAAGAAAGGTAAATTGTTTTAAAATGTCTGTCAACATATAGAATGTGAAGTAGTGAAAATGAAACGCGAAACAAATATTGCTTCTCGCCAGCTCTAATTCAGAATCAATGACAAAAAAGAATCATTTAAAAATTGAGAATCGCATGAATTAGAGGTATCAAAACAATGGCACCGTTTAAATTAATGAAGTGGCACTGATTTCCACCAAGGATGAGCTCTCGTCTTGAGAAGATACTTTTCCATACATAGACCATGATAATTAAATCAATATGCTTCACGTGCATATACTTATTTTCAAATCACTTTGAAATGACATGATCCAAACAAATTGAATTTCTGATTGAGATGTTGTTCAATTTATTCTAGTCCATTGCCAAGCAAAATTTGGAGACATCTTCACGATCATTTGCAACCCATAAAAACAAGCGCACGTGGTGTCGTTTCAAAACGCCTGAAGTTTGTTGGCAGACCGTAGATGGAAGTGATTGACAGGCAACATAGTTTGGTATGTTCGATGAACAAACATTGCTTTCAATAGCAGAAAACACTGGTAGCTACAAAGCTCATCAAGCCATTGTATACCCAACACCCATGGTGGTATCAATCGAAGAAGAATCCTTCGCCTTTATAGAATCGAGGAATTCCGAATATTTGAGAAAAATAAATCAATTGAGAGATGAACAATTTCATCATAAACAGATAACATCAATCAAACAATCGCATGAAATTAATTACATTTGAACTGTCTGCTTGATAATTAATTTTACTTTTCATGTTGTCCATAGCTTCATTCTCAAAGACATAATCTCGCTATCTGTAAAACTTAAACTATTGATGCATCATATATCAAATATATTGTAAAAGTGTAAACATGTAAAACGAGATTTGATACTTCTAAAATATAAATATACAAAAAGAATTATAAAATGACAGAGGCATAAGTCACAATAGTTTTACAATGGTGTAGAGGTGCTGTACGTGGGATCCAAAAAGAGTGATTTGAATTTTTGGCATTACAGTAATATAAGCGGATTATTACATTTCGCTGCATCTATACTTTTGTTAAAAGCATTTCAAAGCTACTCTCCTGGGTGCAAAATTGAAAATCTCTGAAGCTCAGAATACTGCATGTGACGAGACATAGAGCATCTATAGCGTCTCCCTAAAGACTGTCATACCAAAATCCGTAATTGATTATAGCATGTACGAAGTTCGATGGTCAAGTCATCTACGTAGTCTACAAATTTAAGTCATTGAATTTTGGTTTTTGGATAGTATATATCTATATTTATTTATCTATTTGATAGTAGTATAAATTATCCAATGGCAGATAAAATAGTGCTCAGAGAGAAAACACATTGTTAATAATAATTTAATAATAATTTATGCTTAAGGTCGTTAATTATGTAAAATATTGTAAGGACTATTCTATACTGTGTAACTTCAAGTTTCAGGCTGACGCGATCCTCGAACAGTTCTTTTTGAATAGAAAACATACTTGGCGTGAGCTAAATCAACGTTTTACAAACATTGAAACAGATGCAAAATGATCTCGATTTAAAAGATCAGCTTTCGGAATCGTACCACCACCAAATTTAACCTAATTGTTTCAACGTGGGTATTGAATAGAAAGTATGTATCAACCTACAAATCTTCAATTCCTTTCATTTATCTCTGTTGAAGGCAAATTTCATTAACATTAAAATTCAGTTAAGACCGATCGACTCGACATGAATTTAATAAAATTATGATAAAAGCAAATAGAAAGGCACAACAGAACACGTGCTATACTTCGAATACGCCAAAATGAGGTTGCA